>SKCR01004546.1:0-26443 GCA_019454045.1 Zanthoxylum bungeanum | reverse complement strand
ATCTCCCACTTGGCTCATAGCCAATCACTCAGTATCTAACACATGAACTATGTACACGTCGCTCAAACTTTTACTGAGAAATAGCCTTCATCAGCGGATCTTCAATGTTGTCATATGATGCGATCTTCTCGATCTTCACATCGCTACAATGTATGATCTCGCGAATCAGATGAAATCGTCGAAGTACATGCTTGGATCGTTGATGAGACCGCGGTTCATTACCTTCTGCTATAGCCCCGTTATTGTCATAATACAAAGGTACGGGCTCAGCTGCTAACGGAACTACTCCTAATCCAATTAGGAATTTACAGATCCAAACTGCTTCTTTTGATGCCTCAGCTGCATCAATGTATTCTGCTTCTGTTGTTAAATCGGCAACAGTCTCTTGCTTGGAAGATTTCTAGCTTACTGCTCCGTTGTTCAAAAAAAAAAATGTACCCAGATTGTGACTTACAGTCGTCTTTATCGGTTTGGAAACTTACATCGGCGTACCCAGTCGCCTCAAGTTCTCAATCCCCATAGACTAAGAAAACATCCTTAGTTCGTCTAAGATACTTAAGGATGTTCTTTACAGCAATCCAGTGACCATCACCTGGATCGGCTTGATAGGGATTGCATATGCTCAAAGCATATGAGACATCAGGTCGCGTACATATCATGGCACACATGATCGATCCGACTGCGGAAGCATACGGGATCCGACTCATTGCATCTCTCTCATCTTTATTTTAGGACACATGTCCTTAGATAGAGAGACGCCATGTGACACCGGAAGTAGCCCCCTCTTGGACCGATCCATGTTGAATATCTTCAACACTTTTTCAATGTACGAGCTCTGGGAGAGTCCTAGCAGCTTTCTAGATCTATCCCGGTAGATCTTTATTCCTAGAATGAAAGCTGCTTCTCCCAAGTCTTTCATGGAGAATTTTAATGAAAGCCAAGCTTTCACCGATTGTAGCATAGGAATGTCATTGCCTAAAAGCAATACATCATCAACATATAGGACAATAAATGTCAGTGCGCTCCCACTAACCTTCTTATATACACTAGAATCATCTTCGTTTTGAATGAAACCATATTCTTTTATGATCTCATCAAAACATTGGTTCCAAGAACGCGATGCTTGCTTTAATCCATAAATGGATCGGTTTAACTTGCAAACCTTGTTTACATGTCTTGGCACGACAAAACCGTCAGGCTGTTGCATATAAAAATCCTCCAAAAGTTTTTCGTTAAGGAAAGCGGTTTTGACGTCCATCTGCCATATTTCAAAATCGAAATAGGCAGCAATAGCAAGCATTATCCGAATGGATTTAATCATGGCAACATGTGAAAAAGTCTCCTCGTAATCGACACCATGTCGTTGACGATACCCTTTCGCTACAAGCCTAGCTTTGTACGTTTGTATGTTGCCATCTATGTATGTCTTCTTCTTGAAGACCCATTTACAACCAATAGGCTTAATGCCTTTTGGTGCATCAACCAGTGTCCAAACTTGGTTGGTATACATGGAATCCATTTTGGACTTCATGGCATCCTGCCATAAAGCGGAGTCGATACCTTGTATCGCTTCCCCATACGTAGTTGTTTCATCTTCATCAATAAGATCAATATCTACATGAGGTGAGATCAGAAACCAATACCTCTCAGGTTGTTTTCTAACTCTCTCCGACCTACACATTTCTTGTGTATTAGAATATTGTGGAACAGTCTCATCCCTGATGGACTCCTCGTGTTCCGTGAGGGGGTCGGTGTTAGGAACAATGTCACTCTGATTTTCATCGAGTTCTATTTTCCTCCCACTTGCCACTGCATTCATGAATTCCTTTTCTAGGAAAATCCCATGGAGAGCAACAAATGTTTTGTTCTCTTGTGGGTTGTAGAAGTAATATCCTTTGGTTTCCCTAGGATAACCTACAAATAGGCACTTATCCGATTTAGGTTCTAGTTTGGTAATATCCAAACGTTTAACGTATGCCCAGGATCCCCAAATCTTTAGGAATAAAAAACCCGGTTTCTTTCCTGTCTATATTTCATATGGAGTCTGTCCAACAGGCTTTGACGGAACCTTATTCAAAATAAGTATTGTACTGTTTAATGTGTATCCCCAGAAGGAAATTGGTAGCTCTGTGCGACTCATCATTGACTTTACCATGTCCAACAAAGTTTGGTTTCTACATTCGGACACATCGTTCAATTGAGGTTTTCCGGGAGGAGTCCACTGTGAAAGAATACCATACTCTTTCAAGTAATTTTAAAACTCATTGCTTAAGTATTCTCCACCACGGTCCGACCGCAATGTTTTAATACTTTTGCCTGTCTGTTTTTCTACTTCGTGTCGAAACTCTTTGAATTTCTCAAAAGTTTCCAACCGTGTTTCAAGAGATACACATAACCATAAGGTGATGTATCATCCGTAAAGGTTACGAAGTATTCATATCCACCTCTAGCCTGGCTAGACATGGGCCCTCATACGTCACTATGAAATAGGGCTAACAGTTCGGTGGCACGTACATCTTTACCACTAAAAGGTTTTTTAGGCATTTCACCTAATAAAAAAGATTCGTAGACATTATATGAACTAGGATCAAATCCGTCCAAGTATCCATACTTCGAAAGTGTGGATATACGAGTTTTGTTAATGTGTCCCAGACGACAATGCCACATATAAATTTCATCTGTTTTACTCAATTTAAGACTTTTATTTTTCATGTTATATGTTTGAGATTCATTTATATTCAAAATATAGAGACCATTATTAACATATGTTGTACATATCAAAACATCATCTTTATATACAAAACACCAAGTGTTCCAGAATACAAAGGTATACCCACATCGGGTTAAACAAGCTACAGAGATGATATTCCTAGTCAAACTAGGTACAAAATAACAGTCTCCTAAGTTAAGTACATGCCCCGAGGGCAGATTCAAAACATAGGTGCCAACGGCCAAAACGGCGACTCTTTTCCCATTTCTGACTCGGAGGTCGATCTCTCCTGAAGCCAGTCTCCTGCTAATCTGAAGATCATGCACATCAATACATATGTGAGTACCACATCTAGAATCAAAAATCCAATTTTTAAAACCAGTAGTGAACATGTTTATTTCAATAACAAACATAGCTAACGCTGGAGCCTTGCCCACCCTCGCTTTCTTCAAGTCCGCCTGGTACTTACGGAAGTCACGCTTCCAGTGACCCCGTTTGCCACAATGTAGGCAGACGTCTTGGGATATGTCGTTCGTCTTCCTAGAAGACTGTGATGATTTAGCCTTGCCCTTCTTTTTCTTTTTCTTCACACCCCCAGAAGCCTTCGGCTAAGCCTTGGCCTTCTTGGATGTTGAAGTAAGATGCGCCTCGTGCTTCTTGCCTTTTTAAAGCTCTGGCTCTGCCTCTTTCAGCAGTGCCATCAACTCTCCAAGAGTCTTCTCTTGGTTCATCATATGGTAGTTCATGATGAACCCGCCCCAGTAATGGGGCAGAGACTGTAAGATCAAATCTATAGAAGTCTCGGCCTCAAAGGTAATGACCAGCTGACCTAGATGTTCGATGTCAGCAATCATTTGCGACACATAGTTTTCAACAGATGTACCCTCTGACATGCGCGATTGAAATAGCTTTTTTTGCAACTCATACTTCTGAGATCTAAGGTTAGATCTGTGAAGGTCCTTCAATTTCAACAACATTTGGTAGGGATCCAATCCCTTATTCTGACGATGAAATTGTGGAGTCATTGTAGCAAGCATGATGGACTGAGCAGTAAAGTTGTCATCTCGGTGAGTCTTCCAAAGCTTATGATCAACTGCCCGCTCATGTCCGAGCTCAAGCCCGAGAGGTTTCTCTATAACATAAAGTAACTTCTCGGCCCCTAGGACTATCCTGAGGTTCATCTCCCAATCTGGAATATTCGAGCCGTTAAAGACATTCTCACCCATGATTATATCCCTAACACTAATTCTTCCAGCCATCTTGATTGCTATAGTCCAACTATCCAATCAACGATTTCGGGTACACTCAAATGTAATGGTTACTATAGTCCAACTATATAACAAACTACAAGTGGAGTAGTGTTTGAGTACAGTCTAACTGTTCAAAGAAAATAATAAATTAATTAGTCCAACTAATATTTATAATGACGATAAATAATAAAAGAGCGCGCATATTAGCAAGTATTAAACGAAATTACAAATTTAATACTAGCCTCCCACTAATTTTCGGCGAGCCTTTAACCCTCTGTTGAGTACTCGGGAAACCTAGTTTCCTAGTGGGCTAGGATCCCGTTAAATAACACACAACCTTGACTTTGGCCAACAAACTGTATGAAATTTAACTAGGTATATCTCTAAGATCAATTAGATCCTATCCAATTCCTAGATCCGGTAGGTGGACCTCCAAGTCCAAAACATATATCCAATATATTTCCTAACTTGTTTCCTCTGAATCAGCTAAGCCTTGGCTTTGGCTCAACAAGCTTAATGATTCCAGTTAAGCGCGAACAATTGACAGTAGGAAAACTTCATAATCCATGTCGATGAACGAAGTGACCTTGACTTTGGCCAACAAATCACAACTGCCCAAGACATGCGATGTATAACAAAGCTTCAATGGTTCAAACACATCCGCGATGGACAATGATCTTGACTTTGGCCAACAAATTAATGCCAATCTTGGATCTTGAGAAAGAACCACTCAATGGAAGGAAACGCTTAATATTTGATGTGAGGGCATTTTCATAAATTGACAACCAATTTTTTTATCTTTGATTAGGTCTCTGTTGGACAATTGTGACCCCTAGCATCACTATTTGTAAAAGACATTGTGGTTTTTGTACAAATTAACTATGTGACAAAGGAAATTGCTATTTTATCATTTTGTAATTAGATTACTTGAATATATATAAATGATAAAAGTCACTATGATTAGTTTCGGATTAATAAGATATGAGACAGTATCAATCCACGAAAAGTTTAATCATTAAATATCCCTAGTCGTAGTATTATCGAGACTGGACATCGATAATGCGGAATATGCATAGTCTTCGAGGTTTAGACTTCTATAGATTTGATCATACAGTCTCTTCCTGACAGCTGGAGCGAGTTCATCATGAACTATAATATGATGAACCAAGAAAATACTCTTGGAGAGTTGATGGCAATGTTGAAAGAGGAAGAAAAAGAGCTTTTGAAGGGCAAAAAGTGCGAGGCGCACTTCGCTTCGACATCTCAGAATGCCAAGGCATGGCCGAAGGCTACTGGAGGTGTGAAGAAGAAGAAGAAAAGAAAGGGCAAGGCCAAATCATCAGTCTTCTTGGGAAGGAAAATGACAAATCCTAAGATGTTTGCCTATAGTGTGGCAAATGGGGTCACTGGAAACGTGACTGTCGTGAGTACAAGGCGCACATGAAGGAAGTGAAATCGGGCAAGGCACCTGTGTAGGCACTGTATTTTTGCATATAAGTCCCGATGATGAGTCTCGCATGGAGACACTGTTGGACAGTTATGACCCATAACATCACTATTTGTACAGATCATGTTGTTGTTGTACAAATTTACTATGTGACAAATGAAATTGCTCTTTTTTCATTTGTGATTTGATAACCATGATATAAAAATGATGAAAGGTCCATATGATTAGTTCCGGATTGATAAGATATGAGACAGTATCAATCCACGAAAGTTTAATCATTAAATATCCCTAGTCGTAGTATTATCGAGATTGGACATCGATAATGCGGAATAGACTAGTATTACACTTGTGCTCATTGTGGGAGCATAACAACATAGTTCTCATATATTTGGGTATAAGATACTCATGCAAGTGTTGTAGGAGGTTGTGTTTTACCGATGGTACGGAAAACAGCTTCGCTCTGGATATACCCCTCGGAATTCCATTGGTAGTATGACTATGTGTCTATGGAAGTTCGAATCAGGGTAGGTGTATTTGGTCTTAACCTAAGACTTGCACCGCTAATACTTGCGACAATCAATATACTTTGGTTTTGGTCGTCCAGGGCTTTAACAGGTTTTGTGTACGCCTCTTCTGGGTATATTAAGAATCGTAGTGTATTGGGTGTGATGTCGAGATGTAAGTATCACTCCAGTCATAGTGGAGATGATGATCACGTAGGATACGGAACTCATTCTCTTATATGCTGCAGCTATCGGGATATTATGACTAGGTCATGTTTATCCGATTATAGAGACTAGTTACCAGAGATCCGATATGTTCTTCGTACGGGGCAGACACAATTCCATCCCCAGGCCTTGCACGTGACATCTGATACTGGATCGAAATACGCAATACTACGTATACTACGCCTGATATAGATCACATATTCCAGTAAGAATATTTCTGGAGAATTGGGTAGGCACGGTACTTTGCTAGAAGCCAACCATGTCTTGTAAATCAGTAAAAACGTAGTACTAGGTACGTACGTGTTCGGATAGTCCAACGACCGAATATACTGCCAACATATCCAGGGATCTCATGGGTCGCTTCCTGAAGATTCACCGATGACGTATGACTCGCACTTTATTAATCTGGGATTAATTATAAGAGAGAGAAAATTAATCTAGGATTAATTACGGAGATATTTTATCGGGATAAAATATTATTTAAAGAGAGAAAACGATTAATTTGGAATTAATCGAGAAAATAATATATTCGATATATTATACGAAATTGGATTTCGACGAGGAATTAAATTTAGAATTTAATTCGGACGAACGAGTTAATTTAGAATTAATTCGTTAGCGACGTGAATAGTAATTTTGCTAGGCATAATTTTTAATTACGTCGCAAAGGAAAATCATTAATTGGAATTAGCAAACCCGAGCCCGGAAGTGTTTGCGGGCGCACTCGCATTGCGAATTTAAGTGCGGCCCACAAGTCACATCTAGCGTCAAATCACTAGTCAATTAAATGATGGAAGTCACATCACTTTGAGTGAAGTGATGCTTGTCATCATTGATTGATGTGAATAGTGACATGAGTGGTTGATGGCATTTATGGCCATTTTGGCTCCAAATCTTGGTTTGGCTTTTGGAAAGCCAAATACCAAATTTTGGTATATCTTTATTTGATTTATGGAAATTCAAATAAGTGTATTAGATACACAAACCAAACACTATCTCTCCACTCTTCTCTCCATCTCTCTCGGCCAAGGGCCATTTCTTCTTCTTCTTCTTTTTCTGGTTTTACCGTGAGTTGAAGGAGAATGATATGAAGTTTTGCGGCAAAATTTCCGGAGTGCTAGCACGCTTAGGAGTCTTGCGAAGGTGATAGGGAACCGATTTCATGAGCATGGAATCACCATAGAAAGCTTGGAGCTTGGAGATTCTTCAATGGAGGACCATGACCGAAATTTGAAGGAGCACAAAAAGCCCACTGTCGTGAGCACCTTGGAGGAGAGCTTGAAGTTTTTGTGTTCGTCGCATCGCTCAAGCGATCATTGTAAGTATTCCGCAACTTCTTTGATGTATTCACATGTGTTTCATTGCTTGAAAATGATCCTTGGGACCTTAGAGAAACCCAACAATGGTATCAGAGCCATTTGGAGCATGAAACTTTATTAGGGTAAAATTTGGGTAAATTGAATTTGAGCATGATTTGATAAAATTAATTGATTAGGTATGCTTGAATGATGTTGTATTGAAGTTGTATTGGATCAATTTCATGAAAAGTTGATTGGATTAATTTTTTCCCAATTTTAGGCTTGGCCGAAAATGGAAGAACCCTAGATGTCATGGTATTTTTTGTTTCTTTGATCATTGGATGACTTGAAACAATTGGAAATGTTAATTTAAGATTCAATTGGATTGGACTTACAATTGGACATGAAACCCTAAATACCGTGACATATATGCATGGAAAATGAGTTGATTTTTGTTTAAAATATGTTGGACATGTTTTGATGTTAATGAGCATAATTAATGAGTGAATTAGTATTTGGAAAATGTTAATTTGGTTTATTAATTATGGCATACACTTAGGTTAATTAAGTTATGAAATTTGGAATTTGGTAATTTAATTAATTGGGCCTATTTTGGAAATTGGGCTTGAAAGGTTGTAATTGGGCTTAATGGGCTTGGTTGTACCAAGTTAGGTTTAGGCTAAATTGGTTGGATCCAATTGGGCCCAAAACCATATCCATAAAGTCCAATTATGAATTAATGGACTTTAATTTTAATTGGGCCTAATGGGCCTAAATTGGTTTCTTGGCAAATAAGGGTGATTCCTTAAATGGGCTTTGGTATTTGGGTTTGACCCATATTGACCAAAAGTCCATGCCTTATGAAATTAATTAAAAGCCCATTGGACTTTAAATTAAATTGACATTGGATGTTAATCGGGCTTTGAGACCCGTAACGATTAGATTTGGAATCTAAGTCGTAAAGGTTCGTTAATAAAGTGTAATATTTAATTGGAATTAAATAAATGAATTAGTATTAAATACATATTAAATTGGATTTAATGTTGTAGTTTAATTTAATTCAAGAATTCGTACTTTGAGTACTTATTCGCAAAACGAGTTGGACTCGCGCAAAATCAAATCGTTGTTTGAACATTGGATGGTCATTAATATTCAGATTAATTAATTGGATTAGATTGATTGATAACATGCTTGTGTGAATACATGGTTGCGATGTCTGAATAATGTATATCAGATGGATATTAGATGGGTGAGGGCAATTTTGGAAATTGTTGTAATAAATTTAGAATTTATTAAATTGGACCTGCGTGTCCAGCCTATTACCTCCTTACTCTATGTATTTCTCTTCTCACCTATTCCCCTCAATGTAAATGAGGTTTCTTTAGAAGTGTTATGTAATCGGGTAGAAGTAATACTTTTGACTTGTGCTAGCGGGAGAGAGGAAGGGAGAGATTTGTTCTAGGAACAATGTGTTTAAATATCCAACCGCATATCATTATTATATTTATTTATATGCGCCTTATTATGTGTTTATAATGCATGTTTAAGGGTGTATGATGATGAGACCTTAACAAAGATAATTAATTGGTTGCCAATTGCACGCGAAAAACCCTCAACATCATATTAAGCGTTTTTCCTTCCATTGAGTGATTCTTACTCAAGATCCAAGACTGGCATTGGTTTTTTGCCAAAGTCAAGACCTTTGTCCGTCGAGGATGTGTTTGAATCATGAAGCTTTGTTCCATATCGGTGTCTTGTCCAAGTTGTGATTTGTTGGCCAAAGTCAAGATCACTTCTTGTCCATCGACATTGATTACGAAGCTTTCCAAGGTCAATGGGTTCCGCTTAACTGGGATCACTAAGTTTGTTGTGCCAAAGCCAAGGCTTAGTTGATTCAGAGGAAAAAGGTAGGCAATATATTGGATATATTGGCATATATAAGATATATGTTTCAGACTTGGATGTCCACCTACTGGATCTAGGAATTGGATGGGATCCAATTGATCTTAGAGATCTACCTAGTTAATTATCATACAATTTGTTGGCCAAAGTCAAGATTGTGTGTTATTTAACGGGATCCTAGCCCACTAGGAAACAAGGTTTCCTGAGTACTCCACAGAGGGTTAGAGGCTCGCCGAAAAATAGTGGGAGGCAAGTATTAAATTTGCAATATTCGTTTAGTTACTTGCCATACGCGCTCATTTCAAATATTTCGTCGTTAAAATTATTTATTAGTTGGACTAATAATTAATCGTTGTTTTAATAAACAGTTGGACTGTATTCAACCATTTCAATTAATAGTTGATTTTATAATTGGATTATAGTAATCAATATAATTGAATTTAATCAATTAAATTATAGTTGATTATATAGTTGGACTATAGTAATCATTATAATGAATAGTACCTAAAATCGTTGATAAATAGTTGGACTATTAGAATCAAGATAATTGAAAGATTAGTGTTTAAAACATAATCCTGGGTGAAAATGTATTTAAACGACTTTAATTTTCAAATTGGGAATGATGAATCAGGATAGTCCTGAAAACTAAGAAGTTACTTTATTTGATAAAATAACATCTTAGGCCAAGCCTGGAGTTAAGCAAATAGTAGAACATAATATTTGGAATATTCATATGATGATAACTTTAGTACTTAATCCAATAAGCTTGCCAAATAGACTCCTTAATTTCTTAATCAGAACTAAGGATTAGATCCTTGTAGTATGATAATGAAATTGAAGGATCTTCATAGATATATCCTTAGATCTTAGAAGTACTAAATCGCAATAGTAAACTCTTGGAGAGTTAATGGCTATACTCTAGGAGACAAAGCCAGAGTTTGCGATAAGGCAAGAAGCGCAAGGCGTATCTTAGTTCGACATTCTAGAAGGCCAAGGCTTGGCCAAAGGCTTATGGGTGTGGAAAAGGGGCAAAGGCAAAGTCATTATTATCTTCTGGGAAGACAAAGGACATATCACAAGATGTCTGCCTAAATTGTGGCAAACGGGGTCACTGAAGCGTGACTGCCGTATGGACAAGGCAGACATGAAGGAATTGAAGACAGGCAAGGCTCTGACGTCAAATATGTTTGTCATAAACATATTCACTACTAGTATTAAAATTGGATTTTAGATACTGATGTGGTACATGAATATGTACTGGTGTGTAGAATCTGCTATAAGCAGGATACTGACTTCAGATGAGATTTATCTACGAATTGAAAAACGGGACGAGAGTCGCTGTTTTAACCGTAGAAACCTAAGTTTAGGAACTACCCTTCGGGTGTGTACTTAAATTAGGAAACTGTTATAATGTGACTAGTTTGACTATAAATATTATCTCTATATCAGGGTATATTTGTTGCGGATATACCTTTATATTCTAGAACACTAAAGTGTTTTATTTTATAAAGATGATATTGAGATAAACACATTAGATGTGAATAACAGTATTTATATTTTGAATATAAATAAATCTCAAACATATAACATGACAAATAAATAGCTCAAACTGATTTGATCATATGAAACTTATGAGTGGCATTATTGTCTGGGACACAATTTAACAAGACTCGTATATCCACACTTTCGAAGAGTGGATACTAGGACGGATTTGATTTATTCAAATAAAGTCTACGAATATAGTTTATTAGGCAAAATGCCTAAAACACTTTTACTTTGGTAAAAGTACAAGTGCCACCAATCTGTTAGCCCTCATTCATAGTGATGTAAGTGGGCCCATGTCTAGCTAGGCTAGAGGTGGATATGAATATTTCGTGACCTATACGGATGTGGCATCGCGTTATGGTTATGTGTTTCTTCTGAAACACAAATCGAAAACTTTTAGAGTTTTCGACACGAAGTAAACAAACAGATCGGCTAAAGTATTAAACCGTCATGGTTAGACCATGATGAAAATACTTAAGCAATAAGTTTCTCAAATACTTGAAAGAGTATAGTATTCTTTCAATGAGGTCTCCTCCTGGAACACGTGAGTCTGACGGTGTGTCTGAACGGAGAAACCGAATTTTGTTAGACATGATAAGATTAATCATGAGTCGCTCTGAGCTACCATTTCCTTCAACGGATACGCATTTACAGTGCATAACTTATTTTGAATAAAGTTCCATGAAAATCAGTTTGACAGACTTCATATAAGATATGAAACAGGAAAGAAACTGGGTTTTCTCATTCCTGTAGATTTGGGTATGCTGGGCATATGTTTGGATGATACCAAACTAAAACCCAAATCGGATAAGTGCCTAATTGTAGGTTATCCTAGGGAAACCAAAAGTATAGTACTTATACATATCACAAGAGAACAATGAAATTGTTGCTCGCCATTCGGTTTTCCTAAGAGGAATACCTATATGCAGTGGTAAGTGGGAGGAAAGTAAAACTCGATGAAAATCGGTGTAATACTGTTCCAGGCACTGAATCCTTAATGGAATATAGATAGTTCATCAAGGATGAAACTATACCAATAATCTTCGAATACACAAGAACCGCGCAAGTCGGAGAGAGTCAGAAAACAACCTGGGAGGTATGAGTTTCTGATCTCACCTCATAAAGATGTCAATCTTATTGAGGAAAAACTAACTGACTACGTATGAGGAAGTGATACAAGGTATCGGCTCCCTATTATGGTAAGGTGCCATGATGTCCGAAATGGATTCCATATATACCAACTATGTTTAGACACTAGTTGATGTACCGCAAGATATTATGCCTATTGGTACTATATAAGTCTTCAAGGAAGACATACATCGATGAGAACATACCAACGTACTAAGCTAGGCTTGTAGTGAAAAGGTATCGTTATCAACATTGTGTCGATTACGACGAAACCTTTTACCTGATGCCATTGTTAAATCCATTTGGATAATGCTTGCTAATGCTGCATGTTTCATTTATGAAATATGGCAGCTGAATGCCAAAACCTCTTTCCTTAATGGAAACCTTTTGGAGGATGTTTACAACATCCTGAAGGTTTTGTCGTGCCAAAACAAGCAAACAAGGTTTGCAGGTTATTCGATCCATGTATGGATTGAAGCAAGCATTGCGTTCTTGGAATTATCGTTTTGATGTAATCATAATGGTATATGATTTAATTCAAAACGAAATGATTCTTGTGTATATAAGGAGGTTAGTGGGAGCGTACTGACAATGAATGTCCTATATAATGATGACATATCATTTCTTGGAAATGATATTCCCATAATAACAATCGGTGAAAGCTTGGTTTTCATGTAAAATTCTCCGTATAATTCTTGGGAGAAACAACCTTTATTCTAGGAATAAAGATCTACTGGGATAGATTTAAAGTTGTCAATACTCTCCGAGAACTCGTACATTGAAATAAATGTACGCGACCTGGTGTCTCATACGCTTTGAGCATATGGAGTCACAATCAGGCCAATCCAAGTGATAGTCACCGGATTGATGTTAAGAACATCCTTAACTATCTTAGATGATCTAAGGATGCTTTCATAAGCTATGGAGAAGGAGAACTTGGAGTGACTAGGATCACCGTTGCAAGTTTCCTAACCGATAAAACAACTATAAGTCGTAACAACGGTACTACAAAGTTTGAATAACGAAACAGTAAGCTTGAAATCTTCCAAGCAAGATACTGTTACCGAATAAACAACAAAAGCAGAATATTGCTGCAGCTGAGGCATCAATAGAAGCCATTTGGGTCGATAATAAATCTAATTAAATTAGATGTAGTTCTGTTAGCAGCTGAGCTAGGCTACAGCACAAGCTAACGAATTAACGGTCTCATCAATGATCCAAATACATACTTCAACTATTCATCTGATTCGTTCGGATCATACATCATGGCGATGTGATGATCGAATAAATCGCATCAGATGATAATCATGCAAATCCGCTGACGAAAGTATTTTCTCAGGAGAAGTTTGAGCGAACCGTACAAAGTTAGGGTGTAGGACACTTGAGTGATTGGCTATAGGCCAAGTGGGAGATTATTGGACAGTTATGACCCATAGCATCACTATTTGTACAGATCATGGTGTTGTTGTACAAATTAACTATGTGACAAAGGAAATTGCTCTTTTATCATTTGTGATTAGATCACCAAGGTACATAAATAATGAAAGGTCCATATGATTAGTTCTGGATTGATAAGATATATGACAATATCAATCCATGAAGGTTTAATCATTAAATATCCCTAGTCGTAGTATTATCGAGATTGGACATCGATAATGCGGAATAGACTAGTATTACACTTGCGCGCGTTGTGGGAGCATAACAACATAGTTCTCATATATTTGGGTATATGATACTCATGCAAGTGTTGTAGGAGGTTGTGTTTTACCGATGGTACGGAAAATAGCTTCGCTCTGGATAGACCCTCGGAATTCCATTGGTAGTATGACTATGTGTCTATGGAAGTCTGAATCAGGGTAGGTGTTTTTGGTCTTAACCTGAGACTTGCACCGCTGATACTTGCGACAATCAATATACTTTGGTTTTGGTCGTCCAGGGCTATAACAGGTTCTGTGTACGGCTCTTCTGGGTATATTGAGAATCGTAGTGTATTGGGTGTGATGTCGAGATGTAAGTATCACTCCAGTCATAATGGAGATGATGATCACGTAGGATACGTAACTCGTTCTCTTATATGCTGCAGCTATCGGGATATTATGACTAGGTCATGTTTATCCGATTATAGAGACTAGTTACCAGAGATCCAGACACAATTCCAGCCCCATGCCTTGCACGTGACATCTGATACTGGATCGAAATACGCAATACTACGTATACTACGCCTGATATAGATCACATATTCCAGTAAGAATATTTCTGGAGAATTGGGTAGGCACAATGCTTAGCTAGAAGCCAACAATGTCTTTTAAATCGGTAAAAACGTAGTACTAGGAACGTACGTGTTCGGATAGTCCGACGAATGAATTTACTGCCAACATATCCGGGGATCTCATGGGTCGCTTCCCGAAGATTCACCGATGACGTATGACTCGCACTTTATTAATCTGGAATTAATTATAAGAGAGAGAAAATTAATATGGGATTAATTACGGAGATATTTTATCTGGGATAAAATATTATTTAAAGAGAGAAAATGATTAATTTGGAATTAATCGAGAAAATAATATATTCAATATATTATACGAAATTGGATTTCGACGAGGAATTAAATTTAGAATTTAATTCGGGCGAACGAGTTAATTTAGAATTAATTCATTAGCGACGTGAATAGTAATTTTGCTAGGCATAATTATTTAATTACGTCACAACGGAAAATCGTTAATTTGGAATTAGCAAACCCGAGCCCGGAAGTGTTTGCGGGCGCACTCGCATTACGAATTTAAGTGCGGCCCATAAGTCACATCTAGCATCAAATGACTAGTCAATCAAGTGATGGAAGTCACATCACTTTGAGTGAAGTGATGCTTGTCATCATTGATTGATGTGAATAGTGACATGAGTGGTTGATGGCATTTATGGCCATTTTGGCTCCAAATCTTGGTTTGACTTTTGGAAAGCCAAATACCAAATTTTGGTATATCTTTATTTGATTTTTGGAAATTCAAATAAGTGTATTAGATACACAAACCAAACACTCTCTCTCCACTATTCTCTCCATCTCTCTCGGCCAAGGGCCATTTCTTCTTCTTTTTTTTCTGGTTTTACCGTGAGTTGAAGGAGAAGGATAAGAAGTTTTGCTGCAAAATTTCCGGAGTGCTAGCATGCTTTATGAGTCTTGCGAAGGTGATAGGGAACCGATTTCGTGAGCATGGAATCACCATAGAAAGCTTGGAGCTTGGAGATTCATCAATGGAGGACCATGACCGAAATTTGGAGGAGCACAAAAAGCCCACTGCTGTGAGCACCTTGGAGGAGAGCTTGAAGTTTTTGTGTTCGTCGCATCGCTCAACCGATAATTGTAAGTATTCTGCAACTTCTTTGATGTATTCACATGTGTTTCATTGCTTGAAAATGATCCTTGGGACCTTAGAGAAACCCAACAGACACTACCTTTGTAATTGTGGAAGCCGCGGGAAACGGACGTCGGAAGGGAAGAGTCAAGAATTAACATTTTTATTGGATTTAATTCGCTGGATTAGCTTCGGGTTCGCTGGTTGGACCTCTGTTTCAAAACACATCCTTAGCCCAAAACCCCGCAAGACACACACCAAGCCCGCACACCACTAAGCCACACACCAAGCCCACACGCCCAAAGACTTAAGCCACACGCCCAATACACCTTCCTAAATAACAAAACACACATTAAACACATGCATAAATCAAGCCAAATCCCATTCATAAATTAAAGAAATCCCATGGATCCCTTGCCTAATTAAACCAAATCATATCCCTGACTAAAAAGAATAAATCAAATTAAATCAAATCACTTCCCTAATTAAAAGATTTTTCCTTATCACATACTAATTAAAAATATGTCCCATTAATGCACAAATCCTTTTCCTTCTCAAACAATGATAGCCCCATCCATTTGCCTATAAAAAGAACTATTCACCAACACATTAAACCTCTGGCTCAGACTCACAAAAAATAAAACAAACGAAAAGAACTAAACCCTTAACCTCACACTCCCCACATTCAGCAGCAATACACGCCCAACCCTTCACTCAGCCTGACTGAACCACCCTTCAACCTCACTCAGAAACACATTGATGCTTCCCTCACGTACCCCTCACGTACACTACCATCACGCCACATGCACCCTCCACCCACATTGTGTTGGGTAAACTCTAAGTCCCGAGGATCGATTAAAGCATAGAAATATATGCGAATACATTAAAGGAAGTTGCGGAATACTCACAATGATCGGTTGAGGCGATGCGGTGAAGAACAAAAAAATTCTTTTTCTCCTTCCGAGGTGGTCACGGCAGTCCACTGGTTTGGCTCCTCCATTTTCGGTCATCTCCAAGCTCCAAGCTCCAAGCTCTCGAATGTTGATTCCAAGCTCACGGGTAGGTTTCCCTATCACCTTCGAAAAACTCCGATGTATGCTAGCACTCTTGATTTTTGCCACAAAAATCATCAATAGCTTATCCTCTTCATGTCTCGACAAAGTGCAGATTTTTGAAGAGAAAATGGTCCTAGGCCGTGAGCAAGAGAGGAGGGAAAAAGAGAGAGATATGTGTGGTGTGTTACAAAAAGTGTATTAGTTAATTTTTTTCTAAAAACAAATAAAAATATACCATTTTTCCTTTTCCAAAGAGTCAAAGGCAACTATGCCAACCACTTCCATCAACTATTCACATCACTCAATCAATCAAGTGACAGTTGTCAAATCACTCAAAGTGACTAATGATTTGATGTTTGATGCGACTAGTGATTTGACGCTTGATGTGACTTGCGGCCGCACTTGAATTTGAAATGCGAGTGCGCTCGCAAACACTCCTGGGCTCGGGTTCGCTAGTTCCAAATTAATGAATTTTCCGTTGCGACGTAATTAAATGATTATGCCTAGCGAAATCACTATTCATGTCGCTAACGAATTAATTCTAAATTAACTCGTTCGCCCGAATTAAAATCTAATTTCAATTCCGCGTCGAAATCCAATTTCGTATAATATATCGAATATATTATTTTATCGATTAATTCCAAAATTAATTGTTATCTCTCTTTTATTGATATTTTATCCAAGATAAAATATCTCCGCAATTAATCCCAGATTAATTTTCTCTCTCATCATTAATTAATCCCAGATTAATAAATGCGAGTCATACGTCATCGGTGAATCTTCGGGAAGTGACCCATGAGATCCCCGGATATGTTGGCAGTAAATACGATCGTCGGACTATCCGAACACGTAAGTACCTAGTACTACTTTTTTACCGATTTACAAGACAAGGTTAGCTTCTAGCAAAGCTCCATGCCTACCCAATTCTCTAGAAATATCCTTACAGGAATATGTGATCTATATCAGGTGTAGTTCGATCCAGTATCGGATGTCACGTGCAATGCCTGAGGTTGGAAATGTGTCTGCCCCGTACGAAGCACATATCGGATCTCTGGTAACTAGTCTATATAATCGGATAATCATGACCTAGTCATATTATCCCGATGACTGCAGTACATAAGAGAACCAGTTCCGTATCCTACGTGACCATCATCTCCACTATGACTGGAGTGATACTTCCATATCGACATCACACCAATACACTACGATTCTCAATATACCCAGCAGAGGCGTACACAGAACCTGTTAAATCCCTGGACGACCTAAAACCAAAGTATATTGATTGTCGCAAGTATTAGCTGTACAAGTCTCAGGTTAAGACCAAATACACATACCCTGATTTCGGACTTCCATAGACACATAGTCATACTACCAATGGAATTCTGAGGGGTCTATCCAGAGCGAAGCTGTTTCCCGTACCATCGGTAAAACACAACCTCCTACTACACTTGCATGAGTATCCTATACCCAAATATATGAGAACTATGCCGTTATGCCCTCACAACGCGCACAAGTGTAATACTAGTCTTTCCGCATTATCGATGTCCAATCTCGATAATACTCTGACTAGGGATATTTAATGATTAATCCTTCATGGATTGATACTGTCTCATATCATCTCAATCCAGGAACTAATATCCTCATACTACACTTGCATGAGTATCAACCCTTCCGACGACCGCGTACCGCACTTCCGATAGACGATTAAAGAGGTGAGACCTGAGGACACCTTCTTTATTTATTATCTTTTGTTTTTATTTATTTTAGTACTTTATTTCATATGAGTATTATAGATTGATGCGTGATGTGATTTTCAGATGAACGGAATATGTGTTCTCTCTTGCGGTATATCGAATGGAAACCCGAACGTAAATTCCGTAGCCGAATCTGAATGGACAGTATTGCGGTTTACACTCGGGATACAATGCCACGTACCACTTGGGAGACACACATATTTCGTTTCATCCAACCTTGTGTTCAAGCATGATTTAGTCTAATAAGTTATTTATTTTTAAGCATGATTATGATATTTCTTTATGCATGATTTAGTTATTTTTCTTTTGCAATAGTAATTTAATTTACGTTTATGTTTAGGATTTTATTTATTCTTTGTATTTGATAATTCAACATACTCATTGTGTGATATTGTATGCTTGCCGTTATAATGACTTACTTTTAAAGCATGCAAACTTAGACATAAGATTTACTTTGGTGAATGCGAACTAGATTTAAGTTACTCTTGAGCATATATGTTGCGTAGATTCGATTAAGTTATTGCACAAATCTTTTCATTACAAGTGGCATAAGTAAGGGACCATTCCGAACCCAACGATTTGAGGTCTTCCCTTGCGAGGGGTGAGTGCGGCCTTAAATCATTTTCCCGGTTCACACCGAGTGGCGACTCCATGTTATTTCTCTGGTTTAGTTCCCTTGCGGGCTATTCCGTACTCCCGACTAGGCCGCGAGCCTAGAATAGTGTCGCCGATTTCTGTGTCCTACTGTCTGGCGACCCCACTAGGGATATGGAATCGGCCTCGAAATCATGTCTTGTGATGTTTATGATTTGCGCTTTAGTTAACCGTGTAAATAGTGGGTTAAAGGGGTTTAATCAAAGGCATTGTTAAGGCTAGGTAATGGTTCGATGTCTTCCTTCATTCACTACCTTTCTATAAGGAAAAGCTGTGAAGGCACCAAGATGATCATTACTCGTAGCTCGTTGTGACGGACTAGTTTGGAGGACTCGTTGTTTATTCCTGTCACCAAGGCGATAAGTGCCTAAGAGACTTGGGTATTTAAGAGAGTTTGCTCCACCCTCTCTCTGGGGAATTTATAGTGGGAAATCCATTCGACAGTTAGTCACACACCATAACTCATTGGCACGTACCTGTTGGACAGTTATGACCCATATCATCACTATTTGTACAGATCATGGTGTTGTTGTACAAATTAACTATGTGACAAGGAGATTGCGCTCTTATCATTTGTGATTAGATCACCTAGATGTATAAATGATAGGAGGTCCCTATGATTAGTTCCTGGATTGAGATGATATGAGACAGTATCATTCCTCGAAGGATTAATCATTAAATATCTCTAGTCGTAGTATTATTGAGACTGGACATCGATAATGCGAAATAGACTAGTATTGCACTTGTGCACATTGTGGGAGCACAACGACATAGTTCTCATATATTTAAGTATTGGATACTTATGCAAGTGTGATAGGAGGTTGTGTTTACCGATGGTGTGGAAACAGCTTCGCTCTGGATAGACCCCTCGGAATTCCATTGGTAGTATGACTATGTGTCTATGGAAGTCCGAAATCAGGGTAGGTGTATTTGGTCTTAACTTGAGACTTGCACCGCTAATACTTGCGATAATCGGTATGCTTTAGTTTTGGTCGTCCAAGGCTTTAACCGGTTCTGTGTACGCATCTGCTGGGTATATTGAGAATCGTAGTGTATTGGGTGTGATGTCAAGACGGAAGTATCACTCCAGTCATAGTGGAGATGATGTCACGTAGGATACGGAACTAGTGCTCTTAAGTACTGCAGTCATTGGGATGATATGACTAGATCATGTTCATCCGATAATAGAGACTAGTTACCAGACATCCGACATGTGCTTCGTACGGGGCAGACACATTCCAGTCCCAAGCCTAGCACGTGACATTAGATATTGGATCGCAATACGCAATACTACGTATACTACACCTGACATAGATTATATATTCCAGTAAGAATATTTCTGGAGAATTGGGTAGGCACGGTGCTTTGCTAGAAGCCAACCATGTCTTGTAAATCGGTAAGCACGTGGTACGAGGTACGCACGTATTCGGATAATCCGATAACCGTATTTACTGCCAACATATCCAGGGATCTCTTGGGTCGCTTCCCAAAGATTCACCGATGACAGTTGACTCGAATTAGAATAATCTGGGATTAATTAAGAGAGAGAATTAATCTGGGATTAATTAAGATGGAGAAAATTAATCTTGGATTAATTGAGGTATTATTTAATCTGGGATTAAATGTGTTCGGAAGAGAGAGAACACGATTAATTTGGAATTAATCGGTAGAATAAATTTAATAGTTAAATTTGATTTTTCTATTTAATTTATTCGTATGGACTAAAAATTATATATCAGATATATTAAAATGAATTGGATTTCATTACGAAATTTAAGTTGGACTTTAATACGAGCGAATGAATTAATTTAGAATTAATTCGTAAACGGCATTCGTAATATATTTACGAGGCGTCGTCATTTAATTAAATTAGATTTAATTATTTAGCGATGGAAATTCGTTTAATCGGATTAAACGAATCCGAGCCGCGGCAAACATTCGTAGAATCCATTTGAATTTTGAATTCAAATGTGGGGCCCACTTCACATGTGGTAGTTGGCATTTATGCCAAGCCACCAACCATCCAACCACCTTGTAATTGTTTTGGTAAAACCATTTACCCAACCACCTAGTTTAGGTGAAAATGGTAAAATGGATTTTACAGAAAGCCTTCTCTCTCTCTTCACTTGTGCAATACAACACTTGAACAAAACTAAAACCCTAGAATACTCCTCCATGGGCGTGAGCATCATCTCACTATCTCTTTGATTTTGTTGCAAAATCAACAAAGCTAGCACTTCATGGAATCAACTAAGGTGATAGGGAAACCAACTCAAAGCTTGGAATCAACAAAGGAAGGATATTGAAGATCTTCTTCTCAAAAATTTTAAAAGCTCAAATCCATTCAATGTAAGTAATTCCACAACTTATAATGAATTTATGAACACCTTTTCTTGCTTATTAGATCCTTGACATGTTCTAGGAACACTAACAATGGTATCAGAGCCAATTTTAAGCATGAAAATTTTAGGGTTCATGAGACTAAAATTTGGGGCTTTTGTGTTTTGAGCATGATTTCTTCAAATTGATGCTTTGAGCATTCTTAGATTATGTAAACTTAGAGTTGTGCATGATTAGATTTGAGAAAAATTGATTGGATCAAAATTTTAATTTCCCCTTAGTGTGGCCGAATTTGACAGTGCAGTCCACTGCATGTTTTTTAATTTTTCTAACATGAAATAATGTGTTTAAATGCTTGTTTAAATGTTGATTGTTGGTTTGATTGGATTAGAATCAAAGTCAATAATTTTTATGTTATAATCAAAGAGCATGTTGAGCATGAAATGATGAATTTTGGATTCAATTTGTGTTGAGCATGGAATGATGATTTTTGGCTTCAATTTGTGTTGAGCATGGAATGATGATTTTTGGCTTCAATTTGTGTTGAGCATGAATGATGGATTAAGCATGATTAATTAAGTTAATTGGTATTTTGGAAATATTGAGTTTAATTAATTAATCATGGCTAATACACTTTAATTAAAGTAATTGTGATATTTGGAATATTATAATTATGTTAATAAGCCTTTAATTAAGAATTGGGCTAAAAGTGTGTATTTGGGCTTAATGGGCTTGGTTTGACTAAGTTTGGTTTTGGACTTTTGGATTGGATCCAATTGGGCCCAAAATCAATTCCATAAAGTCCAAATATATCACTTGACCCTTTAAAGAATTTAATTGGGCCTAATGGGCCTAATTAATTTGTAGGCAATATGGTGATTCCTATTAGGCCTTGGCATTTTGGGTTTGATCCATTATGGCCAAAGCCCATGCCTTAGAATAATTATTAAAAGCCCATTGGACTTTAATTAAAATGACATTGGATGTTATTGGGCCTTTGAGACCCATTAAGATTGGATTTGGAATCCAAGTCTTTAAGGCTTATAAGTAAGTGTATATATTTAATTTGGAATTAAATGGAATTAGTATTGAATACAAATAAATTGGATTTAAAGTTGTAGTTCAATATAATTCAAGAATACTTACTTTGAGTATTTATTCTTAAACGAGTTTGACTCATGCAAATCAAATCGTTGTTTGAACATTGGATGGTTATTAATTCAAAGATTAATTAATTGGATTAGATTGATTGAATAACATGATTTGTATGAATACATGAATGTGTTGTATGAATAATGTATATCAGATGGATATTAGAAGGGCAAGGGCAATTTTGGAAATTGTAATAAATTTAGAATTTATTTAAATTGGACCTGCGTGTCCATCCTTTTATCTCATTTCTCATTGTATTTCTCTTCTCACCTATTCCCCTCAATGTAAATGAGGTTTTTTTATTGTATTTTTAATTGGGTAGAAGTTAAAATAGTTCTAGCCGGGGAGAGGAAATGGAGTGATTTGTTCTAGGAATAATTTGTGACATATCCATCCGTATTATTATTAATTTATTTATTTATACGCGCTTTATTATGTATTTAGAATGCATGTTTAGGGTGTATGATGATGAGACCTTAACAAAGATAATAAATTGGTTGCCAATTTGCACGCGAAAAACCCTCAAAACATATTAAGCGTTTTTCCTTCCGTTGAGTGATTCTTACTCAAGATCCAAAGTTGGCATTGGTTTGTTGGCCAAAGTCAAGACCTTTTTCAATTGCGGATGTGTTTGAATCATGAGATTTTTGTTCCATATCGGTGTCTTGTCCAAGTCATGATTTGTTGGCCAAAGTCAAGATCACTTCTTGTCCATCGACATTGATTACGAAGCTTTCCATGTCAATGGGTTCCGCTTAACTGGGATCATTAAGTTTGTTGTGCCAAAGCCAAGGCTTAGTTGATTCAGAGAAAAAGGTTAGGTAATATATTTGATATATTGGCATATATAAGATATATGTTTCGGACTTGGATGTCCACCTACTGGATCTAGGAATTGGATGAGATCCAATTGATCTTAGAGATCTTCCTAGTTAAGTATCATACAATTTGTTGGCCAAAGTCAAGATTGTGTGTTATTTAACGGGATCCTAGCCCACTAGGAAACATGGTTTCCCGAGTACTCGACAGAGGGTTAGAGGCTCGCAGAAAAATAGTGGGAGGCAAGTATTAGATTTTCAATATTCGTTTAGTTACTTGCCATACGCGCTCAATCAAATATCATTCGTCAAATAAAGTATATATTAGTTGGACTAATATTTATTGTTGTTTTAATTAAACAGTTGGACTGTATTCAAACCCCTTCATTTATAGTTGATTATATAATTGGATTATAGTAATCAATATATATTTGAATTTTACCCTTCATTTATAGTTGATTATATAATTGGATTATAGTAATCAATATATATTTGAATTTTACCGATCATTTATAATGATTATATAATTGGATTATAGTAATCAATATATATTTGATTTTAACCAATAAAATTTTAATAAGTTATATTGTTAGACTATAGTAATCATTACATTAGATTGTACCTGAAATTGTTGATTAAATAGTTGGACTATTAGAATCAAGATTAAATTGAAAGATTAGTGTTTAAAACATTATCCTAAGGAAAATGTTTTTAGACGACTTTAATTTTCAAATTGGGAATAAATTTCAGGATAGTCCTGAAACTAAGAAGTTACTTTATTTGATAAAATAACATCTTAGGCCTAAGCCGGAGTTAAGCAAATAATAGAGCATGATCTTTGGAAGATTCATGTGATGATAACTTTAATGTTTAATCCATTATGCTTGCCATAAAGACTCCTTAATTTCCTAATCAGAACTAAGGATTAGATCCTTAAAGTATGATGAAGAAATTGAAGGATCTTCATAAATCTATTCTTAGATCTTAGAAGTATTAAATTGCAATAATAACTCTTGGAGAGTTAATGGCTATTCTAAAGAGATAAAGCCAAAGTTTGCAATAAGGCAAGTAGCGCAAAGCGCACCTTACTTCGATATTCTAGAAACCAAGGCTTGCCCAAAGGCTTCTGGGATATAGAAAAGGTAAAGGCAAAATCATTACTGTCTTTTAGGAAGACAAAGGACATATCCAAAGATGTCTGCTTAAACTGTTGCAAATGGGATCACTGAAGCGTGACTGCCGTATGGATAAAGCAGACATGAAGGAATTGAAGACGAGCAAGGCTCTGACTTCAAATATGTTTGTCATAAATATGTTCACTACTAGTATTAAAATTGGATTTTAAATACTAAGTGTGATACATAAATATGCATTGATGTGCAGAATCTGCTATGAGCAGGATACTGACTTCAATTGAGAATTAATCTGTGAATCAGAAACGGGACGAAAGTCGCTGTTTTACCGCAGATACCTAAGTTTAGGAACTACCCTTCGGGTGTGTACTTAAATTAGGAAACTGTTATAATGTAACTAGTTTGACTAGAAACATTATCTCTATCGAGTATAACTCATTGCGAGTACACCTTTATATTCTAGAACACTAAAGTGTTTTATTTTATAAAGATGATATTGAGATAAACACATTAGATGTGAATAACAGTATATATTTTGAATATAAATAAATCTCAAACATATAACATGACAAACAAATAGCTCAAACTGATTTGATCAGATGAGACTTATTTGTGGCAGTGTTGTCTGGGACACAATAAAACAAGACTCGTATATCCACACTTTTGAAGAGTGGATACTAGGACGGATTTGATTCCATTCAAATGAAGTCTACGAATCTAGTTTATTGGGCAAGTGCCTAAAATACCTTTTACTTGGTAAAAGTATAAGTGCCACCGATCTATTAGCCCTGTTCATAGTGACGTAAGTGGGCCCATGTCTAGCTAGGCTAAAGGTGGATATGAATATTTCGTGACCTTTACGGATGTGGCATCACGTTATGGTTGTGTTTCTTTTGAAGAACACAAATCAGAAACTTTTAGAGTTTCGACATGAAATAGACGAACAGATCGACTAAAGTATTAAAATATCACGGTTTGACCATGATGAAAATACTTAAGCAATAAGTTTCTCATATACTTGAAAGAGTATAGTATTCTTTCAATGAGGACTCCTCCCGGAACACGTCAATTTGACGGTGTGTCCGAAAGGAGAAATCGAATTTTGTTGGACATGATAAGGTTAATCATGAGTCTCTCTGAGCTACCATTTTCCTTCAAAAGGGATAAGCATTAACAGTGCAATACTTATTTTGAATAAGGTTCCATAAAAATCTGTTTGACAGATTTCATATTATATATGAACAGGAAAGAAACTGGGCTTTCTCACTCCTAATGATTTGGGAATGCTAGGCATACGTTTGGATGATACCAAACTGGAACCCAAATTGGATAAGTGCCTAATGTAATTGGTTATCCTAAGGAAACTAAAGTATAATACTTATACAAATCACTAGAGAACAATGTAATTGTTGCTCACCATGCGGTTTTCCTAAAAGGAATACCGATATGCTGTGGTAAGTGGGAGGATAATAAAACTCGATGAAAAATCAAAGTTATACTGTTCAATGCACCAGGTCCTTAGTGGAACACAAACAGTTCATCAAGGATGAAGCTATACCAATAATCTTCGAATACACAAGAACAACGTAGGTCGGAGAGAGTCAGAAAATAACTTGGGGTATGAGTTTCTGATCTCACCTCATAAAGATGTCAATTTTATTGAGGAATACGAACTGAATTCGTATGAGGAAGTGATACAAGGTATCGACTTCCTATTATGGAAAAGTGCCATGAGTCCGAAAAGGATTCCATGTATAACAACTATGTTTGGACACTAGTTGTTGTACCGCAAGGCATTGTGCCTATTGGTACTATATAAGTCTTCAAGGAAGACATACGTGGATGGCAGCATACTAACATACTAAGCTAGGCTTGTAGCCGAAAGATATCATTATCAACATTGTGTTGATTACAATGAAATCTTTTACCTATTGCCACGTTAAATCCATTTGGATAATGCTTTCTGATGCTGCATGTTTCATTTATGAAATATGGCAGCTGAACCGAAAAATCGCTTTCCTGAAAAGGAAACCTTTTAGAGGATGTTTACAACATCCTGACGATTTTGTCGTATCAAAACTAGCAAACAAGTTTTGCGGGTTATTCGATCCATGTTTGATTGAATCAAGCATTAGGTTCTTGGAATTATCGGTTTTGATTGTAATCATATATGGTTTAT
>SKCR01004545.1:0-26459 GCA_019454045.1 Zanthoxylum bungeanum | reverse complement strand
CCCCACACTCCTAGATCTGGGCGACCACGCATGCTCTTTCATGGACATGGTAAGTTTTATTTCCCTTCTCTTTAATTTGCGCATCTGTTGATTTGTTGTCACGATATATGTCCGACCGAATATTCTGTGAAGTATGTCCATAATATTATTGGGATATATGCCCTAGAGATTTATTTAATTTGTAAACGGATGTTGAGTTCACACATTCTTACGGGACATTGTTTGGTGTGTAGATTGTGACGTTTTACATAGATATAAATTTCACTCCTTCTTGCGAGAAGTAGATGTGTATCTTCCTTAAGAGTTGATTCGATACTTGAACGATTAAAGCGCTCAAGTTTTCCTATTGAATAGAAATATTAATATTCATAATAGTTATGAATATATCGTTCATTAGAGAATCAATGGTACTTGGTACTTAAGGTAAAAATAATTAGAGGGGTATAACATATATTTTGACCCGGCTCTAATTATGAGATACTCGTGAAGGGTCAATCCGTATGTAATGGCTGTATCGATGGACACCGACGTAGTTCGACTTATTCTATATATCTACAGTGGTAAAAGTGCAACTTTAGGTTTTTAGTGGAATAACCTAGAGTTAATAATTCAGAATATTTAATTAAAGAATTTTAATTAATATTCCAATATTATTATAGCTCGAAATTGTTGGTCTATTTGGACCTCGTGCTAGCTCGATATACTGTTTCAAAATAAATATAGTTGGATAGTCCAATTATAAACTCACATACATTATTAATATGATTAATAATTAAAGTCACACTAGAAAAATATATTAAATAAGTTTAATATAATATTTTTAAAATAAATGGTTATTAGATATTTATTTAATGGTTTTAAAATTATGTAACTATTAAATTATATTTTATAATTTAATAATTAATTTTTGAAATTGATGAGTTTGAAAATTTTGATTTTAAAATCTCATCATTTTAAAAATTTGGAAGTTACATATTTTAATTAGGTAATATGTTAATATCTTATTTAAGACATTAAATAAATTTATGAATGTTACAAAAAAAGCCATCATGGCCGATTATTACAAGGGGAATAGGAATGATTTTGTGTTATTTTTTGACAACCTTAACCGTAGATATAAAAAGGAAATTTGTTTTCCTTTTTACATTAATCACATTTTCCTAACCCTAACCACATTGTTCCTTATTTTTTCTCTCAAGTGTTGAAAGAAATAAAATGAAAAATTGAGTGTGACAATTTTCCTTTTTCTCTAAAAGGTTTAGAGACATTGTTATACCTTTTGCTAGTAGCGAGCATTCGGAGTTGGATCAAATTTCTTTATCTTCTTCCTTTGATCATTCTCCGCAGTGAGCAGAAAAATCTGCTTATTGCCGCCACTAGTAACCTCTTGTATGGTTTAGTTTTGGTTCTATTTTTGTGCAGAATTTCTAGCAAAACAAAGGGCTGACTTGGGGAAATGTTGGGGTTATTTTAAAGTTCAAAATACATCCAGAACTGCTGCCCATAAATAGCAGAACAACCAGCAACTTTCAGGGTGCAATGAGCAGTTTTTCGGTGTTGTAAATTGCTGCCATATCAAAGGCTTTTCGAGGGGGCTATTTTGTGTTGTAAAATACATAAAAAAATACAAAACAAAAGCATATTGGACTGCTAAGATTCGTCCATAAGAAGGGAGGAGCAGACAAAAATTTCAAGATCGATCCCGGTGCCTAAGACGCTTCCGTCGCGCAGGAATTCGGTTCCTGCATCTAGAGTGAGATTGAAAAGTGCTCTTAACCTTTCTTATTTTTTATGAAAAGTTTCTATTTTTATTTTTTATATGTGATATAAATATTTTTTGCATCTTGTGATGAGTATGCATATTTTTAAGTTAATGTGATGAATATTTTTATTTAAGTTCATATGATGAATGTATTGCATTGGTCGTAAATTTTTCTTGCTCTTATTTCTTATGATTATTTTGTTTTTTGGGAATGTGAGGCCATAAAGTCATTTTTTTACAAAGTGTTGTAATTATCTTTTATGTAAATTTTGAGTTGTATCATTATTTTATGTAATTGAAGAGTCGTTACCGTCAACAACATCATAAGGAGATTTTCCCCGATCCATGAAGCAAGATTTGAAGACTAAAGGATGCCTTGGTAAATTTTTATACTGATTAAATTAGTATAGAAAAAATAAGAGATTGTCAATGCAATATTTTTTTTTGATATATTTATGTTTTATTTGAAATATTTGAATAACATGTCAAATACCTAAGGGTGTCTACTCTTGCATTTTCACATGTCATAACATGTTAGTCATGCATAATTATTGTAGTTGTAAAATTTGATTTTATGAATTTTAAAGAATTTTAATTAGTAGATATTATGCATAAAAACGAATGAATTGGATTAATTATTTTAATGATTTAAGAAATTGGAAATTCGAATTCAATATATATGAGCTTTATAAGTGCATTATAATTTCCCTTGGTATATCGGATGGAAACCTGGACGTAAATTCCATAGCCGATTATGCATGGATAGCAATGTAGTCTGCACTCGGGATACAATTCTATGTACCATTGGAATTTATAAGACGCTTATATTAATTAAATAATTTAATTTAAATTTTGTCCTTAATATGAATTTCATTTTCTAAACTTACTAGTGAGCTGAAATTTTAATGAAATTTTAAGAGTTAAAATTAATTAGGTCACTAGAGTGTACTTAGTTAAATTAGTTTAATTAAGTGAAATGTTAGTTTGGACTAATAATAATTAGTGAATTAAATTTTAAGAGTAAAATTGGATATGTCACTAATTTTGCACTAATGTAAATTGAGTTATGTTTTAGCCGCGCATTAACTTCAGACATTAGTGGATTAAAATGTTAGATATTTTAAGTAGATACCTTAATTTTAAAAATAGTGAGTGAGAGAGGGATATACGACAATATATCCAGCGATATCCGTCGTTAGTCCGAAAACGTAAGATTCAAAAGGCGTCTCGAGACGGCTTTGTTTTCGTCCTCTTATGGATGATGTCCATTTTGGTATCAAGTTTGGATTCCGAGAGGATATGACGTCTGGATGTATCTGGTGAACTGACCTACCATACAATGACACTTCATTAGTTAAGTCCTAGAGTTCCGAAGAAACGAGTTACACTCACAAAGGACTGATTAAATGTTAATCAAAATTCATTAATCGAATCAAACGGTGGTTGATTATTATTGGAATAAGTGTTATTCCCGTAAATATTAATCAATTGAGACTATCTCGATCTATCATGTAAATATTTGACCTACCCTACGGCGGCACTTAGTTATGGAAAGATAGTTTTCCGTGGCATAGTAATTTTAGGTTTTCGATTTATTATACATGGTACATGCATCATGTTTAATTTTATGCCTAAATATTTTTGATGATTTTAATATGCGATGAATGATTGTTAAAATGTGTGCTTGTTTTATTTTCAACCATGGTTTCTTCTATCATATCAATTCTCTCAAATGAAAAATTAACGAGAGAAAATTATGTGAAATGGAAAAGTAACATGAACGCTATCTTGGTATGTGAAGACCTTAAGTTTGTCCTTATGGAGGAATGTCCTCTAGAACCGACCAGAAATACTGGCCAAGTTGTACGTGATGCCCACTAGAAATAGGTCAAGGCCAATGAGAAGGCCTGCTGCTACTTGCTAGGAGGGATGTCTGAGGTACTTGCTGGAAAACATGAGCCAATAGCTAAATATCTTTGATGATGCAGTCATTAGAGGAAATGTTCGAGCTAATTTCAGAACGATAACTTCATGAAGTTATGGTCTCAGCGATGATCGCAATGATGAAGGAGGATACATCTATTCAAGAGCATGTCTTGAGGATGATGACTTATCTCAATATGGCTGAAACTCATGGTGCTCGTATTGACGAGCATAGCCATGTGACCATGATAATGGAAACTCTTCTAAAGAGTTTCTTACAGCTTAAAAGCAACTATATTATGAATAAGTTGACTTTTACTCTAACTCGTCTATTTAATGAGCTCACCCACTACAAGTCCATGTTGGTAGATTATCGTAAGCCTAGTGGAGAGGCAAATATTGCCAAATCTTCCAATCTGCAAAGAAAAAGAAGAAAAACAATGGGTAGGCTACGGAAAAGCCTATGAAGAAGAACAAGAGAAGCTCCGAGGATGCCAAGCCCAAAGAAAAATATTTCCATTGCAACAAAGATGAGCATTGGAAAAGAAATTGTCTGAAATACTTTGCTGAGCTGAAGGAGAAAAAGGCGACATGTAAATATGATTTACTTGTACTTGAGTCTTAATTAGTGGAGGAAGATAAATCTGCATGATTGTTGATGTTAAAGCCACTAACCATGTTTATTCTTCTTTGAAGCTACTTGACTCATGAAGGGACCTTGTCGAAGGTGACTATACTAAGAGGGTCAAGACATGGGATGACGTTTTAGCTAAAGCAGTGGGAGTTTCCAGTTTAATTTTTTCATATAATTGTTATTTAAATTTAAACAATGTGTTTTTTATTTCTGGGTTTCGTAGGAATTTGAATTCTATTTCTAAACTTTAGATGATGGTTTTTCAACATCGTTTAATAATAATTTAGTTATTATTGCTAGAAATGGATTAACTATATGCACATGAAACTCAAAAATAACTTATATGTGTTAAGACTGTTAACATATAGTTCACTGCTCAACACTGAAATGTTTAAAGTTGAAAAACCTGAAACAAAACAACAAAATATTTCTCATGATGACACATATTTGTGGCATCTTAGACTTGGTCATATGAACCTTGACCGGAGAGATAGGTTGATAAAGAACGGAGCTTTAAACCAGTTAAAGCTTAATACTTTACCAGTCTGCGAATATGGCTAGAAGGAAATATGACCAAGAGACCTTTTACTGGAAAAGGTAAAAAAGCCAGTTAACCACTTGAGTTAGTACATCGGAAGTTTACAGACCGATGAATGTAAGATCCCGAGGTGTTTATGAATATTTCATCATATTTATTGACGATTATTCAAGATATGGGTACGTTTATCTATTGCAGCATAAGTCAGATACTTTTGAAAAGTTCAAAGAGTATCGTGCTGAGGTTGAGAACCAATTAGGTAAGACGATCAAAACTCTACGATCAGATCGTAGAAAAGAATACTTTGATATTGGGGGAATTCTTGGTAGAGTATGGGATAATATCCCAGCTAATAGAACTTGAAACACCACAACAAAATAGTATTGTAGAGAGGAGAAATCGAACCCTTCTAGACATGAAGAGGTCTATGTTTAGTTACAGTTCACTGCCTAGTTGAATTTGGGGAAATGCATTGTATATGACAATATATATCTTTAATGTAGTGTAATCTAAGTCTGTTCCAAAGACTTCTTTGGAGTTGTGGAGTTGTCGTAAAGCTAGTTTATAAAATTTTCGCATATGGGGGTGTCCAGCACATGTGCTAAAGAATAAGACTACAAAGTTGGAGTCATGTTCTCAAGTGTGCCTATTTGTAGGCTATCTTAAGTAGACTAGGGTTGGGTTCTTCGTTAGTCCAGAAGATAACAAAGTGTTTGTATCGACAAATGTAACATTTCTTGAGGAGGATTATATGAGAGAGTTCAAACCTCGAAGTAAAGTGTTACTCGGGGAGTTACTTGTTGGTTCGACCAGCACACCATCATCAACAATTGTTGATAAAAGAATAACACATTCGACATCTGAGCATCAGATGCAAGTATATTATAATAATCTACAACCTAGATGTAGTGGGGGGTTGTACAATAACCTGATGGAGTAAAATTCATAGGTTGCAAGTGGATCTACAAGAGAAAAGGGGATCAGATTGGAAGGTACATATGTAACATCCCCAGTGCAGAGATGTTACCAAAAGGTGATGGATCCTCACCACTACCTTGAGCCTCTAACCATTTCTAAACTTTCTTGATTATTCCTTTAACTATGTTACTATAACAGACATTTATTAAACTATTTCACAAACTAATTTGTGTTGTACGAACAAACATACAGACTTTAAATAAATACTTATACTTTATATAAATAACATTATATACATTTAGACTTGACTCACACCGACATATGTGCTTTCTATTTGAATGTGAATGACAAACGTAGCCTCTAGTGACTGCAGTAAACTCAATTCCTCAATTCCGGGCTCTTGTTCGGATATGGCTCACCAGATAAAGCTATCTGCAAAATAAACTGTGGAGTTTGAGGGGGGGTCAGATCGTTTGAACTAGCAGGTTAGTGGATACCAAAAATAACATAATAAAATAAAATCGTTATGTATAAACTCATCATAATCTTTATCAAAACCTCATATCATGCTTTTTCGGGATAGTATAATCAAAATCAACAAGTGTCCACTACCCGAGTTGTGAGCAAAGACCGGGCAATGTCTGAACAAGACTATGTCGACATATGGTAGTGGGCCAGCCATTTTCAGATGGTTCGGACCCCATAACAAGCGCTCCGGACAAGCGTCACGGAGGGTAGAAAAATATAAACTATCAAGCACCGTGACATAAACAGGTTTTCAAGCTTCTCAATGGAAATATAATTTTACGATTTAAAAACAACCAAAAAATATCATCATAAACGTATTCAAAAATATGTATCTGAAATCCTTTCTTTTAAAACACTTATAAACATAACTTCAAATATCACATTATTAAATTAAAAATCATAATAGAACACAAACATAGATATCCCCTCACATATCTTGATGATTGTCTAGAAACTCGATATGGAATCGTTAATAATGTGAGTTCCTATCAGTAATATATAATTAATCAAACTCATTAGACTAGGCATGGTAAAAATAATTCTTAAATATTAATTAGGCTATACAACGCAAGAGATCCAAATTTCACTAAAAGTTTAGGGTACCAAGGTTATCTAAGAATTTTACGGACCCAGATTCAAAGTTACGGAAGTGCGGTAGCGAAATTTCAAATTCTGCCTAATTTTTAAAATCTCCTGCTCAATGGTTAAATTCAAAAATTCACTACACTTATTTGGGATATAATTAAGGGCTAAAATTTTAATTGAATGGACCTTAATGTATCTAATTTATGTGGATTTTAACGGATCTCGATTTTGATTATAGAAACTCAAGTTATAGGTCAATATTAAGGGTTGTTCGGTTAAAAGTCATAATATAGTTCACTATAGTACTGCCAACTTCTAAAATTCGGTGGAAATTCATTTCAAGTCCAAAAATTTCGATTTTTGGATATGTTATTCTTTTACATATCTAATTTATTTAGAATTTTACGATTCATCAAACGGATATCTAAAACACGAGTTACAACCCATTTATCATTACAACCCATTTATCATGACCTGTCCAGAATGTTATTCCATTGAAACTCACTGCCTAATATACGAATTTCACCATCCTCTTGACTTTATTTAATGCACCTTTACCACCAGAATTTTACAACACATAAAACACCTATTAACATGCATAAGACTTGATCAATTAATTAATTTTTATTTAGTCCGTCATTTCGTCAAACATTAGGTGAGCGTAATGAATATACACTCCCTACACTTATTACATGTCACCCACACCATTAATTGATCATCAACACTAAGCACACTAGATGCTCATAATACTATCATCACTACTAACTCAACATTAAGATTAAAATACACCCTTCATTCAAAATACTATACACCATATTCATATAATCACCTATCATAAATATTAAGTTTTCGCCCCTCTAATACCCACACACAACCATGACAAAGATTTTCACTACCAAAAATTAGCCTTTTCCCTTCCCCCTAAGATTCGACCAAGATGGCTCCATTACTCATTTGAGAATAATCAAGAACTCAATGCATAATCCATGATTTAATGCCACCTAATACATCATAGAACACCCGAATCAAGCTTTATCATGCTAAAGAAACCCAAACAAAAGAAACACTTTCTCCCGTACCCCTCCTCTAACTTTTGGCCACCCCTCCCCCCCCTAAATTTTAACATTGTTAGTTTAGTGAAAGTTTGCAAGTTTCATGATGTAAAACACTTTTATACACATCAACAGCCATCCTTTGGCCCTTAAACATGCTAAATTCATAATTTTTTTGCCTAGGGATTTCATAGATTCGAACATGAGGGAGATGGAATCATGCAAGAAAATTTGAAATTGAATGGGGAAAAGATATAGAGGCTTACCAAGCCATTCCTCTTGCTTGAGACACCACCAAACATTCCATAGCAAGAGACGTGAGAAAATGGAGGCAGACTTGAAGTGAGGGGCGTGAACGAAAAGCTCAAGAATGATTTTTTTTACAATGAATAGTACTAGGATATAAAATAACAAGAAATAGATATTAAAATATTAAAATATTAATTTTTTAAAGACATATGCTAGATTTTTCTAGGGCAGTCCTGAATTGCTACAGTACAACCTAAAAAACTCATATTTTTGACTAGATTCGGGTCCGAATTTGAGAAAATGTTCAACATAAAAGTTATAGATCTTCATCTTATCCTTCTGACGATATGAAATCCTATACAATCGGACATCGTATGGAAAAGGTATAGCCAAAACATTAAAGATTATCCAATACGAAATAGAAAAATAATTTCGTACTGGAACTACAAATGATTTATCGAATGTTCGAAAAATAATTCTGCAAGTACAAACACACTAAAGCATGATTTATATCACGTATTACGTAATCTAATATGAAATGGCCATCGAAAGTCATGTCGGAATTTTCAGGGTGTTATATTTCTCTCCCCCTTAAATAGGATTCATCCTCAAATCCCATTTGGGGTTGAATCCCAGAATCCGCCTAAACCTGAGATTCCTTGATGTTGAGTAACTTACCACCATTCACACATATTCACACGTTGTTTCCTAGTCCACCAAATTTCAACTGACTACATTCTCATAACCAACTCTGCTTCATCAATTGTATCACATTACTTCATGACAGTCTTCTATACGCTGTCATTCTACCATATGATTGTTGTTTCCATACTAGACCTTGTATGCCTTGAGTTAGAAGTCATAACTGGGGTTGTACTTCATCATAAGTTCACATATTGGGATTCAAGAACACGAAAAAATCTTGTAGTGTGAGCTAGATCATGCATTTATGGATTTGGGCGGATTATTTATTTATCTGTGTGAATCCTTATTCTGCTGTAAGCTATTCTGCATTGTCTAGATTCAATTAGACTTAATAACTAAGTTTTCCACCAAGCTGACCGTTTATCACTTGGCTAGTAAGCATACGCTACTCTTCGTCTTACCTTAACATCTGCTTTATGCATAATTGCTCTTGCAATGCTCGCACATATTGCACAAAAGTTCATGGGCTATAGTGAATAACTCATTGAATTCTTTACTGAGAGGTAATTTTTCATCCTTATCCTATGAAATTTATGTTGAGTATTTTACAATTACTATCATGCATCAAATAAACCCTATTTCTGGACCTCTAGTTATGCTCAACATTCCCTGACTCAATTATCTACATGAACTGTCAATTCTATATTTGATACTGTATTCATGGCCTTCCGTTCCATACATCTTAATTCTTAACTGTTTAAAACCTCTTCTATCCACCAACGAGGAAAAATATGTTTATGAGCTTTCTTGTTGAGGAATTAGTGATTTCTTTAACCTGTTCTGCATGACCATTCGAGCTAGATCTTCCAAACATCACATAAAAATAATGTGTATTATGTAATATACTGTAAGCATGAGGTCCCAATTGTCTTTTGTCAAGACAACATTAATTTTTACATATCACTTAGAATTTCTGTTACACTTCAAATTTAACGTATCACTGTTGTACTTTTGTAGTACAACTAATGAACTTATAGTGACAGCCATACCTGTCTCAAATAAAATTCAAGTACATTCCAAGACGTGATGTAATTCTCATATCCTAGAGAATTGTGCTTGACAGACACGATGGTCTATTGCTTATCTGCTTGGTATGGTTTTCCACTACACCGAGTAAATGAAGAAAGTCCTTTTAACAACGGAAGACATCTAGGTCATCTGTATCTTTTAATCTTCTTGGGGTCAGGGGAGCTAGTGTTTGCTGCTGTCACGTGGCCTGATATGAATATACAATATCCATATTCCACATACTAGGTGAGCGGTCTTGATATTCTTTCTTGCTTGAGCTGTGTATCAATCTAATAATCTTACCTGTTGTAACACCATGTTTACATGCATGAAGATCAATCGGATCTTACTCACATGTAAAATGCTCTAACTGTCTGTTACTTAGCTTGTAATTTCTAAGTCTTGCCCAGATCACTCGACGCTTACTATTATTTTACAACATATTTTCTCACTATAAAACTATGTTGTGATTTCTCTTGATGCTATTGTTAATGTTCTATTAACATTATAACTGATACTGCTACTGAAGCTATGCTTTTCAATTGAGAAAAGGTAAAGGCTTAAGGATTCTTCTGTTTACTGAGTTTGATTGATTAGATAAAAATTGATTGTGCATGATCGACTTATAATCACGAGGTCCAATTTCTGATCTTGTAATGCCTGTCTATGACCTTAGATCTCCATTGTGTAAGAGGGTCATGTCACTATCGCCATTGTAGCTGTCTGATCAGGAAGATGATGACTGGGTCCTGAAGATCTTTCTAGTTACACGACTAAATGGGAAATCGCTAAGTGGACTATTCGTACATGATCTTGGGTATCTTATTGTTGGTTTTCTAAAGTTGTCCCAAGATCATTCAAGCATAAAAAACATGTGAATACAATAAAGAAGTATGGCGGAATCATACTTACAATGAGCGGATTATGGAAGTGTTGATAACAAAAATTTTCTCCTTGTCCTTGTAGAAGTCACGGTCAAGGTCCCAATTTTTTGAAGATGAACAAGCTCCAAGCTTTGAGAGGATTTCAAGCTCTTAGATTGGTTTCCCTATCACCTTTGAATGATTCCTTGTTGGTGCTAGCCTTAGATGATTTGCAACAAATCTTCTTATTTATTCCTCCTTGTTTCGGCCAAGAGAAAGCAAATGGAGAGAGTCTATTTTTTTTCTTTCAAAACCGAGAGGGAGAGAGAGATGTGTGTGAATTATTTGATTTCAAAAATCAAAAGAAAGATATACCAAATGTTTGGTATTAGTCTTTCAATCATTACACATAAAATGTGTAATACAAGTCACCTTAATTCTTTCACCAAAACCCATCACCAAAAAGCAACTTAAGGTGACAAGTGATGTGACAAGTGGGCCCCACTTGATTCAAAATCCGAGTGGGCCCGCGACACATCCCGGGCTCGGATTCGCTAATTCCGAATTAATGAATTTTCCGTTGCGACGTAATTAAATCAAATTTAATTAAATAATTATGCCAAGCAAAATTACTATTCACGTCGCTCGCGAATTAATTCTAAATTAATTCGTTAGCCCGAATTAAAATCCAATTTTAATTCCGCGTCGAAATCTAATTTCGTTTAATATATCGAATATATTATTTTATCGATTAATTATCAAATTAATCGTTCTCTCTCTTCAAATAGTATTTTATCCCAGATAAAATCTCTCCGTAATTAATCTCAGATTAATTATGCTCGAATCATACGTCATCGGTGAATCTTCGGGAAGCGACCCAAGAGATCCCTAGATATGTTGGCAGTAAATCCGGTCGTCGGACTATCCGAACACGTATGTACCTCGTACTACGTTTTTACCGATTTACGAGACATGGTTGGCTTCTAGCAAATCACCATGCCTACCCAATTCTCCAGAAATATTCTAAATGGAATATATAATCTATATCAGGCGTAGTATACGTAGTATTGCGTATTACGATCCAGTATCGGATGTCACATGCAAGGCCTGAGGCTGGAATAGTGTATGCCTCGTACGAAACATATAGCAGACTACAAGCAACTAGTCTCTTTAATCGGATAATCATGACCATGTCATATTATCCCGATGGTTGCAACCATTTAGAGTACCAATTCTGTATCCCTGCGTGATCATCATCTCCATATGACTGAAGTGATACTTCCATCTTGACATCACACCCAATACACTACGATTCTCAATAAACCCAGAAGAGGCGTACATAGAACCTGTTAAAGTCCTGGACGACCAAAACCAAAGCGTATTGATTTTCGCAAGTACTAGCGATGCAAGTCTCAGGTTAAGACCAAATACACTTACCCTGATGCGGATTCCCATAGACACATAGTCATACTACCAATGGAATTCTGTAGGGTCTATCCAGAGTGAAGCTGTTTCCGTACCATCGGTAAACACAACCTCCTATCACACTTGCATAAGTATCCAATACTTAAATATATGAGAACTATGTCGTTACGCTTCCATAACACGCACAAGTGCAATACTAGTCTATTCCGCATTATCGATGTCCAGTCTCGATAATACTACGACTAGGGATATTTAATGACTAAACCTTTATGGATTGATACTGTCTCATATCTTATAATCCGGAACTAATCATAAGGACTTTTATCATTTATATATTTAAGTAATCAAATTACAAAATGATAAAATGAAATTTCCATTGCTACATAATTAATTTGTACAAAAACCACAATGTCTTTTACAAATAGTGACGCTATGGGTCATAATTGTCTAACACTTATCCCGTAGGTTCACTATATAGGGTTACAATACAGAGTTAGTCTCGATAAATGCTTACAATAGTCTTTATTCTTGTTTTTAACTTGGCTATGCCCTAGTCACGATGTTTTGTTAACATGTTATCACAAATTACAATCTTATTTTGAGATTTTTCGGTACTTCCTAGGTCACATGTGTTGGACAGTTATGACCCATAGCGTCACTATTTGTAAAAGACATTATGTTTTTGTACAAATTAATTATGTAGCAATGAAATTTCCTTTTATCATTTCGTAATTAGATTACTTAAATGTGTGAATGATGAAAATCCTTATGATTAGTTCCGGATTGAGATGATATGAGATAGTATCAATCCACGACGGTTTAATCATTAAATATCCATAGTCATAGTATTATCGAGACTGGACATCGATAATGCGGAATATAGTAGTATCACACTTGTGCGTGTTATGGAAGCGTAACAATATAGTTCTCATATATTTAAGTATGGATACTTATGCAAGTGTGGTAGGAGGTTGTGTTTTACCGAAGGTACGGAAAACAGCTTCGCTCTGGATAGACCATACGGAATCCCATTGGTAGTATGACTATGTGTCTATGGGAGTCCGTATCAGGGTAGGTGTATTTGGTCTTAACCTGAGACTTGCATCGCTAGTACTTGCGACAATCAGTACGCTTTAGTTTTGGTCATCCAGGACTTTAACAGGTTCTGTATACACCTCTTCTAGGTTTATTGAGAATCGTAGTTTATTGGGTGTGATGTCAAGACGGAAGTATCACTTCATTCATATGGAGATGATGGTCACGCAGGGATACAGAACTAGTTCTCTAATGGGTTGCAACCATCAGGATAATATGACTAGGTCATGATTATCCGATAATAAAGAGACTAGTTGCTAGTGATCTGATATATGCTTCGTACGAGGCATACACTATTCCAGCCTCAGGCCTTGCATGTGACATCAGATACTGGATCACGAGATACGCAATACTACATATACTACGCCTGACATAGATCATATATTCCATTAAGAATATTTCTGGAGAATTGGTTAGGCATGGCGTTTTGCTAGAAGCCAACCTTCTCTCGTAAATTGGTAAGAACGTAGTACAAGGTACGTACGTGTTCGGATAGTTCGACGACCGGATTTATTGCCAACATATTCAGGGATCTCTTGGGTCGCTTCCCGAAGATTCACCGATGACGTATGATTAAACTTTATTAATCTGGGATTAATAACGGAGAGACTTTATCTGGGATAAAATACTAGTTGAAGAGAGAGAATGATTAATTTGGAATTAATTGATAAAATAATATATTCGATATATTATACGAAATTGGATTTCGACGCGGAATTAAAATTAGATTTTAATTCGGGCTAACGAATTGATTAAGAATTAATTCGCAAGCGATGTGAATAGTAATTTACTAGGCATGATTATTTAATTAAATTTGATTTAATTACGACGCAACTGAAAACTCGTTAATTCGGAATTAACGAAACTGATCCCGGAATGTGTTTGCGACGCCACTCCGATTTTGAATCAAGTGCGGCCGCAAGTCACATCGCAAGTCACATCACTTGTCACTTTAGTGATAGATGTCTAAGTCACCTTTTTGGTGAGTGACATGCAGTCACTATTCATGATAGAGGTTGGTGTGGGAATTTAATGCCATTTTGGAGCCAAAAATTTGCTTTGACTTTGGAAAAGCATATACCAAATTTTTGGTAATTATTTTTAGAAAACAAAGAAACAAAACAAAAAATATCTCTCCCTCTCTCAAGCAAAACCGTGAGCACTCTTAAGGGGAAAGGAAATCATTTTTCTTTCTTCAATCTTGCTAGTACATTAGAGAATCAATACAAAGAGATAGGGAAACCGAACTGAGAGCTTGGAATCCATTGAAGCTTGGAGCTTGCAAATATTCTTCAACAAAACAAGGGCTTGGCCGAAACTTGGAAGCAAGGAGGGAAAAGTTTTGTTGATCATCACATCCAAAGCCGTTCAATGTAAGTGTGTTTTCCGCCTCACCTCTTTGAGTATTCATTCTATTTCATTGCTTATAATGATCTTGGGACCACCCTAGAATCTAACAATGGTATCATGGAGCAAGGTTTAAGCATGAAAATGATTGGGGTAAAATTTGGGTAAATTGATTTTGAGCATGTTTTGACTAAATTACTTGTTTGAGCATGCTTGTATATGGATGACTTGGAGTTATTTATGATCAATTTCATGAAAAATTAATTGGATCTATTTTTCCCCAAAAATGAGGCTTGGCCGAATGCTTGTTGCCCTTATAAGTCATGGTATTTTTGTTTGTTTGATCATTGGATGACTAGAAACAATTGGGTAATGTTGATTTAAAATTCAATCGGATTGAAAACGAAATCGGACAAATAAAACCCATAAATACCGTGAGATTTGAGCATGTAATGAGATGATTTTTGTTTCAAAAATGTTGGACATAAGTTGAACAAATGAATACATAATTAATTGATTAAATTTGTATTTTGGAAATATTAATTTGGATAATTAATTGATGTATTACACTTTGGTTAATTGAATTATAAAATTTGGAATTTTAAAATTTGATTAATTAGGCTTGATTTTGAATTGGGCTTGTAATTGTTGTATTTGGGCCTTATGGACTTGGTTGGGCCAAGTAGGTTTGGGCCAAATGGATTGGATCCATATTGGGCCTAAATCATTCCATTAAGTCCAAATATAACAAATGGGCTTTAAATGTTTAATTGAGCCTAATGGGCCAAAATTGGTTTCATGGCCAATAAGGGTGATTCCTTACTTGCGCCTTGGTATTTGGGTTTGACCCATATTGACCAAGCCCATGCCTTATGAAATCAATTGAAAGCCCATTGGACTTTTAATTAAACAACATTGGATGTTAATTGGGCTTTGAGACCCATTTAGATTAGATTTGGAATCTAAGTCGTTAAAGCGCATTAAAAAGTGTAGATATTTAATTTGGAATTAAATAAATGAATTAGTATTGAATACGAATTAAATTAGATTTAAAGAGTAGTTCGATATAATTCAAGAATTGTACTTCGAGTACTTATTCACAATCGAGTTGGACTCGCGCAAATCAAATCATTATTTGAACATTGGATGATCACTAATATTCAAAGATTAATTAATTTGATTAGATTGATTGAATAAAATGCTTGAATAAATACATGGATGTGATAAATGATAGCGTATATTGGATGGATATTAGAAGGGAAATGACAATTTTAGAAATTGTTGTAAATTTAGAATTTATAAATTGGACATGCGTGTCCAGCCTTCTCTCTTTATTGATTATTTGTATTCTCTTCTCACCTAATTCCCCTCAATGTAATGAGGTTTCTATTATTGTATTATGTATTGGGTAGAAGTAGAATAGTGCTAGCCGGAGAGAGGAAATGGAGTGATTTGTTCTAGGAACAAGTTGTTAAATATCCATCCGCATATCGTTATTAATTTACTTTCGCGCCTTATTATGTGTTTAGTGTTGGAGTTTCTAGGTCCATAGAATCGAATACAAGCCATGAAATAAATGCGAATACAAATCGAGAAAGTCGCAGAATACTTACATCGATCGGTTGAGCGACGCGGAGGCCACGAAGACACCAAAACTGCTCACTGCCTCACTGCAATGTGCGCCCACTGCTGCAGATTGGGTTTATGTTTTGCGCCATTTCGGAGTCCTCGAACAAGCTCCAAGCTTCGTCGAACGATTCCCGGCTCATGGGTGAGCTTCCCTATCACCTTCGCATTGATCCCGGAGTGTGCTAGCACTCTCGATTTTGCCACAAAATCACACTTGCTCCCCTAATTTCCTTTGCTTCCATCGGCAGTTCACTGCCTCAAGAAAAAGAAGAAATGCGTGAGCGAGGAATGAGAAATGGTGAGAGAGAGAAGTGAAAAAGTGTTGGAAAATTGTTTTTTTAATTTGCTTATATATTTTCTACAAATAATAAAAGCAAATACACTTCCCTTTTCTTTCAAAAAGTCAAAGGAAGATATAAAAACAATATATGTCTTTCAACTTTCAAAAAGTTGATTTCCAACCACTCACATCAACTCTTTTCAATCAATCAATCTAATCAATTGTCACATCACTCAAAGTGACATGATTTGACGCTTGATGTGACGCTAGACGTGACTAGTGATTTGACGCTTGATTTGACTTACGTGCCACACTCGAATTCGAAATGCGAATGCGCTCACAAATAATCTCGGGCTCGGATTCGCTAATTCTAAATTAACGAATTTTCCGTTGCGTCGTAATTAAATGATTACGCTTAGCGAAATCACTATTCACGTCGCTAATGAATTAATTCAAAATTAATTCGCTCGCCCGAATTAAAATCTAATTTTAATTCCGCGTCGAAATCCAATTTCATTTAATATATCAAATATATTAATTTACCGATTAATTCTAATTAATCGTTATCTCTCTTTAATGGTATTTTATCCCAGATAAAATATCTCCGCAATTAATCCCAGATCAATTTTCTCTCTCATCTTATTAATCCCAGATTAATATAAGTGCGAGTCATACGTCATCGGTGAATCTTTGGGAAGCGACCCATGAGATCCCCGGATATGTTGGCAGTCAAATTGGTCGTCGGACTATCCGAACACGTAAGTACCTCGTACTACGTTTATACCGATTTACAAGACAAGGTTGGCCTCTAGCAAAGTGCCATGCCTACCCAATTCTCTGGAAATATCCTTACAGGAATAAAGGATCTGTATCAGGCGTAGTATACCGTAGTATTGCGTATTTCTATCCAGTATCGGATGATCACATGCGAGGCCTGGGGCTGGTATAGTGTCTGCCCCGTACGAAGCATATATCGGATTACGAGCAACTAGTCTCTTTAATATCGGATAATCATGACCAAGTCATATTATCCCGACGGTTGCAACCTTATATAGAGAGCCAGTTCTGTATCCCTGCGCGATCATCAACTCCATATGACTGGAGTGACACTTCCGTCTCGACATCACACCCAACACACTACGATTCTCGATATACCCAGAATTGGCGTACACAGGAACCGGTTAAAGCCCTGGATGACCTCAACCAAAGTATATTGATTGTCGTATGCATTAGCGGTGCAAGTCTCATGTTAAGACCAAATACACCTACCCTGATTTCAGACTTCCATAGACACGCAGTCATACTACCAATGGAATTCCGATGGGTCTATCCAGAGCGAAGCTGTTTCCCGTACCATCGGTGAAACACAACCTCCTATTACACTTGCATGAGTATCCTATACCCAAATATATGAGAACTATACCGTTGTGCTCTCACAAACGCGCACAAGTGTAATACTAGTCTTTTACGCATTCATCGATGTCCAATCTCGATAATGCTCTGACTAGGGATGTTTAATGATTTATCCTTCGTGGACTGATAATGTCTCATATCATTCTCCGTCCAGGAACAAATCATAGGGACCTCTCATCATTTATATATCTAGGTGATCTAATCACAAATGATAAGAGTGCAATCTCCTTTGTCACATAGTTAATTTGTACAACAACACCATGATCTGTACAAATAGTGACGCTATGGGTCATTTTTGTCCAACAATCTCCCACTTGGCCTATAGCCAGTCACTCGAGTGTCTAACACCCGAACTATGTACGGTTTGGCTCAATTCCTGAGAAAAGCTTTCGTCTGCGGATTTTCATGATTATCATCTGATGCGATTTATTCGATCATCACATCGCTACGATGTATGATTCGAACGAATCAGATGAATATCGAAGTATCTGGATCGTTGATGAGACCATTAATTCTTTAGCCTGTGCTTAAGCCTAGCTCAGCTGCTAACAGAATTACATCTAATCTAATTAGATTTATACATCGACCCAGAAGGTTTCTATTGCTGCCTCAGCTGCTGCAATAACCCGCGTTTGTTGTTTATACGGTAACAGTATCTTGCTTGGAAGATTTCCAGCTCACTGTACCGTCATTCAAACTGTATAGTATCGTTTGCGACTTATAGTCGTCTTTGTCGGTTTAGGAAACTTGCAACAGTGATCCCAGTCACTTCAAGTTCTCCTTCTCCAGAGTATAAGAAAGCATCCTTAGTTCTCTAAGATACTAACGGATGTTCTTAACTTCAATCCAGTGACTATCACTTGGATTGGCCTGTTTGTGAATCCATATGCTCAAAGCGTATGAGACACTAGGTCGCGTACACTTTTCAATGTACGGTTTCTAGGAGAGTTTTCTCGAAAGCCAAGCTTTCGCCGATTATTTATTGGGAATATCATTTCCAAGAAATGACATATTATCAATATTTATAGGACTGTATTTTCAGTGCGCTCCCACTAACCTCCTTATATACACAAGAATCCTTTCGTTTTGATTTAAATCATACTCCATTATGATTACCTCAAAACGATAATTCCAAGAACCTATGCTTGCTTCAATCCAAACATGGATCGAATAACCTGCAAACCTTGTTTGCTAGTTTTGGTACGAAAAAATCATCAGGATGTTATAAACATCCTCCAAAAGGTTTCCTTTTCAGGAAAGCGATTTTCCCGTAAAGCTGTAATGTTTCATAAATGAAACACGCAACTTTAGCAAGCATTATCCAAATGGATTTACCGTGGCAACAGTTAAAAGGTCGAATCGTAATCAACACAATGTTGATAACGACACCTTTCCGCTAAAAGCCTAGCTTTACACGTTGGTATGTTGCCTTCCATGTATGTCTTCCTTGAATACTTATAAGTACCAATAGGCACAATGCCTTGCTGTACATCAACTAGTGTCCAAACTTGTTGATATACATGGAATCCATTTCGGATTCATGACACTTTGTCATAATAGGGAGTCGATACCTTGTATCACTACCTCATACGTAGTCAGTTTGTTTACCTCAATAAGACATACATCTTTTCGAGGTGAGATCAAAAACCCATACCCAGGATGTTCTCTGACTCTCTCCGATCTACGTGGTTCTTGTGTATTCGAGGATTATTGGTACAGTTTCATCCTTGATGAACTATGTACGTTCCATTAGGAATGGATGCCTGGAATGGTATTACTCAGATTTTCATCGAGTTTTACTATCCTCCCACTTACCACTGCATATCGGTATTCCTCTTAGGAAAACCGCATGGTGAGCAACAATCTAATTGTTCTCTTGTGAGATATATAAGTACAATACTTATGGTATCCCTCGGATAACCTACAATTGGCATTTATCCAATTTGGGTTCTAGTTTTGCATCATCCAAACGTATGCCCAGCATACCCAAATTTTCAGGAATGTGAAACCTGGTTTCTTTCCTGTTCATATCTAATATGATATCTGTCAAACAGATTATAATGGAACCTTATTCTAAATAAGTTCTTGCACTGTCAAAGCGTATCCGTTGAAGGAAATGGTAGCTCAGAGCGACTCATGATTAACCTTATCATGTCCAACAAAATTTGGTTACTCTGTTCGGACATACTGTCAAAATGACGTGTTCCGGGAGGAGTCCTTATTTGAAAGAATACTTTACTCTTTCAACTATATGAGAAAATTACTGCTTAAGTATTTTCCATTACGGTCTTACCGTGACAGTATAATACTCTAGCCGATCTGTCTGTCTACTTCGTGTCGAAACTCTAAAAGTTTCCGATTTGTGTTCTTCAAAAGAAACACATAACCATAACGCAATGCCACATCCGTAAAGGTCACGAAATGTTCATATCCACATCTAGCCTAACTAGACATGGGCCCACTTGTTTCACTATGAACTAGGGTTAACAGATCGGTGACACTTGCACTTTTACCAAGAAAATAGTGTTCAGGCACTTTGCCCAATAAACTAGATTCGTAGACTTTATTTGAATAGGATCAAATCAGTCCGAGTACCCACTCTTCAAAAGTGTGGATATACGAGTCTTGTTTAATTGTGTCCCAAACAACAATGCCACAATTAGTCTCTTCTGATCAAATCAGTTAGAGCTATCTATTTGTCATATTATATGTTTGAGATTTATTTATATTCAAAATATAAATACTGTTATTCACATCTAATGTGTTTATCTCAATATCATCTTTATATAATGAAACACTTTAGTGTTCTAGAATATAAAGGTTTATCCACAATGGATTAAACACTGATATAGAGATAATGTTTCTAGTCAAACTAGTTACATTATAACAGTTCCTAATTTAAGTGCAAACCCGAAGGGCAATTCTTAAACTTAGGTATCTACGGTCGAAACAGCGACTTACGTCCCGTTTCCGATTCGCAGATTTATCTCAGCTTGAGGTCAGTATCCTACTCACAGTAGATTCTGAACATCAATACATATATTTTATGTACCATACTAAGTATTTTAAAATCCAATTTCAATACTAGTAATGGACATAATTTTGACAAACACATTCTTAAAGTCAGAGCCTTGCCCTTTATTTAATTCTTTCATGCCTGCCATATCCAAACAGCAGTCACTTTGGGATATGTCCTTTATCTTCCCAGAAGATTATAATGATTTTGCCTTTGCCCTTTTCAACACTCCAGAAGCCTTTTGCCAAGCCTCGGGTTTCTGGAATATCGAAGTAAGGTGCGCCTTGCGCTATTTGCCTAATTGCAAAGTTTGACTTTATCTCATTGAGAAAAGTCATTAACTCTCCAAGAGTTATTTATTGCAATATTAGTACTTCTAAAATCTAAACATAGATTTATGAAGATCCTTCAATTTCAGTACCATACTTTAAGGATCTAATCCTTAGTTCTGATTCAGAAATTAAGGAATTTACTGCGGTAAGTATAATGGATTAAGCACTAAAGTTATTATCACATAATCTTCCAAAGATTATGCTCTACTGTTTGCTTAACTCCGGGCTTAGGCCTAATATATTATTTTATCAAATAAAATAACTTATTAATTTTCCAGGACCATCCTGAAATTATTCCCAATTTGAAAATTAAGCCATTTAAATACATTTTCCCTAGGATTATGTTTTTAAATGTCAATCTTTCAATTTTATTTCTTGATTTTAATAGTCCAACTATTTAATCAACGATTTCGGTACTATTTATTATAATGATTACAATAGTCCAACTATTTAATCAACTATAATTTAATAGATAAAATCAATTATATGATTACTATAATCTAATTATAAAATCAACTATAAATGAATAGTTTGAATATATATAGTCCAACTATTTATTAAAACAATAATTTAAATATTAGTCCAACTAACATTTAATTATTTGATGAATGATGTTTGATTGAGCGCGTATGGCGAGTAATTGAATGAGTATTGCAAATTCAATTCTTGCCTCCCACTATTTTCGGCGAGCCTCTAACCCTCTGTCGAGTACTCGGGAAACCGCGTTTCCTAGTGGGCTAGGATCCTGTTAAATATCACACAATCTTGACTTTGGCCAACAAATTGTATGATAATTAACTAGGTAGATCTCTAAGATCGATTGGATCCAATCCAATTCCTAGATCCGGTAGGGGGACATCCAAGTCCGAAACATATATCTTATATACGCAAATACATCCAATGTATTACCTAACCTATTTCCTCTGAATCAACTAAGCCTTGGCTTTGGCACAACAAACTTAGTGATCCCAGTCAAGCGCGACCCATTGACCATGGAAAGCTTCGTAATCAATGTCGATGGACAAGAAGTGGTCTTGACTTTGGCTAACAAACCACAACTTGGACATGACACTGACATGTAACAAAGCCTTCGTGATTCAAACACATCTTCGACAGACAAAAGCCTTGACTTTGGCCAACAAACCAATGTCGTCTCGGATCTTGAGTGAGAATCACTCAATGGAAGGAAAAAACGCTTAATATTGTTTGAGGGTTTTTCGCGTGCAAATTGGCAACCAATTTATTATCTTTGTTAAGGTCTCATCATCATACACCCTTAAACATGCATTCTAAACACATAATAAAGCGTATATGAAAAGTAATAATGATATGCGGATGGATACTTTACACAATTGATCCTAGATCAAATCTCTCACTTTTCTCTCTCCCGCTAGCACAAATATATGCTTCTACCCGTTACACTACACTTCTAAAGAAACCTCATTTACATTGAGGGGAATAGGTGAGAAGAGAATACAAAGAATAGGAGGTGATAAGGTTGGACACGCATGTCCAATTAATAAATCAAATTTATTACAACAATTTCTAAAATTGCCCCACCCATCTAATATCCATCCGATATACATTATTCATGCATGGCAATCATGTATTCACACAAGCATGTTATCAATCAATCTAATCAAATTAATTAATCTGATAAATTGTGATCATCCAATGTTCAAACAACGATTTGATTTTGCTCGAGTCAAACTCATTTTTGCGAATAAGTACTCAAAGTACGAATTCTAGAATTAAATTAAACTACACAATTAAATCCAATTCAATTTGTATTTAATTCTAATTCACTATTTAATTCCAAATTAAATATCACACTTTATTAATAAACCTTTTACGACTTAAATTCCAAATTTAATCGTAACGGGTCTCAAAGCCCGATTAACGTCCAACGTCAATTTAATTAAAGTCCAATGGGCTTTTAATTAATATCTTAAGGCGCGGAATTTTGGTCAACTCGGGTCAAACTGATAACCAAAGTCCAATCCGGGATTTACCCCATAAGCCTTTAAATTAAGTTTGGCCCATTAGGCCCAATTAAACTACAAAGATCCATTAAGTCGCATTTGGGCTTTATGGAAGCGGTTTTGGGCCCAATTGGATCCAATCCAATTTGCCTTAACCCAACTTTGTACAACAAAGCCCATTAAGCCCAATATCAACATTTAAGCCCAAATACAATTTCAAGCCCAATTTAATTAAACATAAAATCCAATTTCACATTTAATTTACCAAAGTGCATTAACATAATTAATCACCCAAATCATTATTTCCAAAACATAAATTAGGCTAATTAATTATGCTCATTAACAATAAAATATGTCCAACACATTTCATCAAAAATCAAACCCATATCATGCTTATACTCTCGGCCAAGGGGAATTATTATGCCAAATTTCAATTCAATCCAATTGAATCAAATTCAACATTAAATCAATATCCCCAAATCATTTCTAATACATCCAATGAATCAAAAATTAAAATTCCAAGAGCTCACACTTAGGGCACCATTCGGCCAAGGTAGGTTTTTGGGAATTATTGTTCAATTCAAAATTCAATCCAATTAATTTCAAAGTAACATTATCCAATGTCATTCCAACTCATCCAATGAATCAAAATGAAAAATTCCAAGAATTCAAAACCCTAACCTATTCGGCCAACATAACAATTAGGGGCAAATTTGTTCCAAATCAAATTTGTTCAAATTGATCTAATCAATCATCAATAAAACATGTTATAAACACACTAAATCATCCAATTTCATTAAACATGCTCAAACACATTTTTACCCAAATTTTATCCCTAAGTCGTATTTCATGCTTTTACTCGCTCTGATACCATTGTTGGAGTTTCTAGGTCCATAGAATCGAATACAAGCCATGAAATAAATGCGAATACAAATCGAGAAAGTCGCGTAATACTTACATCGATCGGTTGAGCGACGCGGAGGCCACGAAGACACCAAAACTGCTCACTGCCTCACTGCAATGTGCGCCCACTGCTGCAGATTGGGTTTCTGTTTTGCGCCATTTCGGAGTCATCGAACAAGCTCCAAGCTTCGTTGAACGATTCCCGGCTCATGGGTGAGCTTCCCTATCACATTCGCATTGATCCCGGAGTGTGCTAGCACTCTCGATTTTGCCACAAAATCACACTTGCTCCCCTAATTTCCTTTGCTTCCATCGGCAGTTCACTGCCTCAAGAACAAGAAGAAATGCGTGAGAGAGGAAGGAGAAATGGTGAGAGAGAGAAGTGAAAAAGTGTTGGAAAATGGGTTTTTAATTTGCTTATATATTTTCTACAAATAATAAAAGCAAATACACTTCCATTTTCTTTCAAAAAGTCAAAGGAAGATATAAAAACAATATATGTCTTTCAACTTTCAAAAAGTTGATTTCCAACCACTCACATCAAGTCTTTTCAATCAATCAATCTAATCAATTGTCACATCACTCAAAGTGACATGATTTGACGCTTGATGTGACGCTAGACGCGACTAGTGATTTGACGCTTGATTTGACTTACGTGCCACACTCGAATTCGAAATGCGAATGCGCTCGCAAATAATCTCGGGCTCGGATTCGCTAATTCTAAATTAACGAATTTTCCGTTGCGTCGTAATTAAATGATTACGCCTAGCGAAATCACTATTCACGTCGCTAACGAATTAATTCAAAATTAATTCGCTCGCCCGAATTAAAATCTAATTTTAATTCCGCGTCGAAATCCAATTTCATTTAATATATCAAATATATTAATTTACCGATTAATTCTAAATTAATCGTTATCTCTCTTTAATGGTATTTTATTCCAGATAAAATATCTCCGCAATTAATCCCAGATCAATTTTCTCTTTCATCTTATTAATCCCAGATTAATATAAGTGCGAGTCATACGTCATCAGTGAATCTTTGGAAGCGACCCATGAGATCCCCGGATATGTTGGCAGTCAAATTGGTCGTCGGACTATCCGAACACGTAAGTACCTCGTACTACGTTTATACCGATTTACAAGACAAGGTTGGCCTCTAGCAAAGCGCCATGCCTACCCAATTCTCTGGAAATATCCTTACAGGAATAAAGGATCTGTATCAGGCGTAGTATACCGTAGTATTGCGTATTTCTGTCCAGTATCGGATGATCACATGCGAGGCCTGGGGCTGGTACAGTGTCTGCCCCGTACGAAAGCATATATCGGATTACGAGCAACTAGTCTCTTTAATATCGGATAATCATGACCAAGTCATATATCCCGACGGTTGCAACCTTATATAGAGAGCCAGTTTTGTATCCCTGCGCGATCATCAACTCCATATGACTGGAGTGACACTTCCGTCTCGACATCACACCCAACACACTACGATTCTCGATATACCCAGAATTGGCGTACATAGGAACCGGTTAAAGCCCTGGACGACCTCAACCAAAGTATATTGATTGTCGTATGCATTAGCGGTGCAAGTCTCAGGTTAAGACCAAATACACCTACCCTGATTTCGGACTTCCATAGACACGCAGTCATACTACCAATGGAATTTCGATGGGTCTATCCAGAGCGAAGCTGTTTCCCGTACCATCGGTGAAACACAACCTCCTATTACACTTGCATGAGTATCATATACCCAAATATATGAGAACTATGCCGTTGTGCTCTCACAAACGCGCACAAGTGTAATACTAGTCTTTTACGCATTCATCGATGTCCAATCTCGATAATGCTCTGACTATGGATGTTTAATGATTTATCCTTCGTGGACTGATACTGTCTCATATCATTCTCCGTCCAGGAACAAATCATAGCGACCTCTCATCATTTATATATCTAGGTGATCTAATTACAAATGATAGTAGTGCAATCTCCTTTGTCACATTGTTAATTTGTACAACAACACCATGATCTGTACAAATAGTGACACTACGGGTCATTTTTTTCCAACATTTAGAATGCATGTTTAAGGGTGTATGATGATGAGACCTAACAAAGATAATAAATTGGTTGCCAATTTACGCGAAAATCCCTCAAAACATATTAAGCGATATTTCCTTCCATTGAGTGATTCTTACTAAAGATCCAAGATTGGCATTGGCTTGTTGGCCAAAGTCAAGGCCTTTGTCATATCGCGAATGTGTTTGAATCATGAA
>SKCR01004544.1:0-26482 GCA_019454045.1 Zanthoxylum bungeanum | reverse complement strand
TTTTGGCCGAGACTTTAGGCATGAAAATTGGGTTTGATTTTGATCAAATTATGTTGGACATGATTCATGATGATAAGCATGATTAATTGTACAAATTTGGTGTTTTGGAAATATTGATTTGGGTAATTAATAATGCTATGCACTTTGGTTATTAGAATGTGAAATTTGGAATTTTATATTTAATTAATTGGGCTTACAATTGGATTTGGGCTTTTAAAGTTGTTATTAGGCTTGTTGGGCTTTGTTGTACAAAGTTGGGTTTAGGCAAAATTGGTTGGATCCAATTAGGCCCAAAACCGCTTCCAAAAGGCCCAAATGCGACTAATGAACCTTTAAAGTTTAATTGGGCCTAATGGGCCAAAATTGATTTTTGGGCTTATGGGGTAACTCCCGGATTGGATTTTGGTTATTCTGTTTGACCCGAGTTGACCAAAAGTCCACGCCTTGAAGAAATTAATTAAAAGCCCATTGGACTTTAATTAAATTAATATTGGATATTAATCGGGCTAAGAGACCCATAACGATTAAATTTGGAATTTAAGTCGTAAAGGTTTATTTTATAAAGTGTAATATTTAATTTGAATTAAATAGTGAATTAGAATTAAATGCGTATTAAATTGGATTTAATTATGTATTTAATTTAATTCGAGAATTCGTACTTTGAGTACGTGTTCGCAAAATGAGTTTGACTCGAACAAAATCAAATCGTTGTTTGAACATTGGATGATCACTAATTATCAGATTAATTAATTTGATTAGATTGATTGATAACGTGCTTGTGTGAATACATGGTTGCGATGCATGAATAATGTATATCAGATGGATATTAGATGGGTGAGGCAATTTTGAAAATTGTAATAAATTTGATTTATTAATTGGACCTGAGTGTCCAGCCTTATCACCTCATATTCTTTGTATTCTCTTCTCACAAATTCCCCTCAATGTAAATGAGGTTTCTTTAGAAGTGTAGTGTAACGGGTAGAAGTAATACATGTGCTAGCTGGAGAGAGAAAGAGAGAGATTTGATCTAGGATCAATGTAAAGTATCCATCCGCATATCATTATTACTTTTACATATGCGCTTTATTATGTGTTTAGAATGCATGCTTAAGGGTGTATGATGATGAGACCTTAACAAAGATAATAAATTGGTTGCCAATTTGCACGCGAAAAACCCTCAAATAATATTAAGCGTTTTCCTTCGATTGAGTGATTCTCACTCAAGATCCGAGACACATTGGTTTGTTGTGCCAAAGTCAAGGCCTTTGTTTGTCGAGGTTGTATTTGAATCACGAAGGCTTTGTTCCATATCAGTGTCTTGTCCAAGTTGTGGTTTGTTGGCCAAAGTCAAGACCACTTCTTGTCCATTTTCATTGATTACGAAGCTTTCCATGGTCAATGGGTCGCGCTTGACTAGGATCACTAAGTTTGTTGTGCCAAAGCCAAGGCTTAGTTGATTCAGAGGAAAAAGGTTAGGTAATACATTGGATGTATTGGCATATATAAGATATATGTTTCGGACTTGGATGTCCCCCTACCGGATCTAGGAATTGGATTGGATCCAATTGATCTTAGAGATCTACCTAGTTAATTATCATACAATTTGTTGGCCAAAGTCAAGATTGTGTGATATTTAACGGGATCCTAGCCCACTAGGAAACACGGTTTCCCGAGTACTCGACAGAGGGTTGGAGGCTCGCCGAAAATTAGTGGGAGGCAAGAATTGAATTCGCAATATTCGTTCAATTACTCGCCATACGCGCTCAAACAAATATTTCGTCAAATCAATAAAATGTTAGTTGGACTAATATTTAAATTGTTGTTTTTTATAAGCAGTTGGACTGTATTATAGTTGATTATATAATTGGATTATAGTAATCAATATATTTGAATTAATTAATTTCAATTTACAGTTGATTTTATAATTGGATTATAATAATCAATGTAATTGAGGTTAATTAATTTAAATTATATTTGATTATATAGTTGGACTATAATAATCAATATAATACATAGTACCACAAATCGTTGATTAAATAGTTGGACTATTAGAATCAAGATAAATGAAAGATTAGTGTTTAAAACATAATCCTGGGTGAAAATGTATTTAAACGACTATAATTTTCAAATTAGGAATAATATTTCAGGATGGTCCTGGAAATATAATCAGTTAGTTTATTTGATAAAATAATAAATTAGGCCTAAGTCTGGAGTTAAGCAATAAGTGGAACATGATATTTGGAATATTCATGTAATGATAACTTTAGTGCTTAATCCATTATACTTGTCATATAAACTCCTTAATTTCTTTATCAGAACTAAGAATTAGATTCTTAAATTATGATATTAAAATTGAAGGATCTTCATAAATCTATACTTAGATTTTAGAAGTAAATAAATTGCAATAATAAACTCTTGGAGAATTAATGACTATTCTCAAGGAGATAAAGTCAAAGTTTGCAATTTGGCAAGTAGCGCAAGGCGCACCTTACTTCGATATTCTAGAAACCCATGGCTTGGCCAAAGGCTTCTGAAATGTTGAAAAAGGGTAAAGGCAAAATCATTATAATCTTCTACGAGATAAAAGGACATATCCCAAGAAGGAATTGAAGACGAGCAAGGCTCTGACTTCAAATATGTTTGTCATAATTATGTTCACTACTAGTATTAAAATTAGATTTTAATACTTAGTGTGATACATAAATATGTATTGATTTTTAGAATCTGTTTTGAACAGGATACTGACTTCAATAGAGATTAATCTGCGAATCGGAAACGGGACGAAAGTCATTGTTTTGACCGTAGATACCTAAGTTTAGGAACTACCCCTTTGGGTATGTACGTAAATTAGGAAACTGTTATAATGTAACTAGTTTGACTAGGATCATTATCTTTATATCAGTCTTTAATTCCGTTGCGGATTGAACCTTTATATTTTAGAACACTAAAGTGTTTTATTATATAAAGATGATATTGAGATAAACACATTAGATGTGAACAACAGAATTTATATTTAGAATATAAATAAATCTCACACGTATAACATGACAACAAATAGCTCGGACTGATTTGATCAGTTGAAACTTGAATGTGGCATTGTTGTCTGGGACACAATGAGACGAGACTCGTATATCCGCACTTTTGAAGAGTGGGTACTCAGACTAATTTGATTCCATTCAAATAAAGTCTACGAATCTAGTTTATTGGGCAAAGTGCCTAATACACTGTTTACTTGGTAAAAGCGAAAATGCCACTGATCTGTTATCCCTAATTCATAGTGAAGCAAATGGGCCCATGTCTAGCTAGGCTAGATGTGGATATGAATATTTCATGACCTATACGGATGTGGCAGCGCATAATGGTTATGTGTTTCTTTTGAAGAACACAAATCAGAAACTTTTAAAGTTTCGACACGAAATATACAAACAGATCGGCTGAAGTGTTATACCTTCACGGTAAGACCGTAATGGAAGATACTTAAGCAATAAGTTTCTAATATACTTGAAAGAGTATAGTATTATTTCAAAGAGGACTCCTCCCGGAACACGTCAATTTGACGGCGTGTCCGAACTGAGTGACCGAATTTTGTTAGACATGATTAGGTTAATCAAGAGTCGCTCTGAGCTAACCATTTCCTTCAATTGATAAACATTAACATTGCAGAACTTATTTAGAATAAGGTTCCATTAAAATTTGTTTGACAGATTTCATATTAGATATGGAACGGGAAGAAACTGGGTTTCACATTCCTGTTATATTTGGGTATGCTTGGCATATGTTTGGATGATACCAAACTAAAATCCAAATTAGATAAGTGCCAATTGTAGGTAATCCTAGAGATACCATAAGTATTGCACTTATACATCTCACCAAAGAACAATTAGATTGTTGCTCACCATGCGGTTTTCCTAAGAGAAATACCGATATGCAGTGGTAAGTGAGGATAGTAAAACTCGATGAAAATCAGAGTAATACTGTCCAAGGCACCGAATCTTAATGGAACATATATAGTTCATCAAGGATGAAACTATACCATTAATCTTCGTATACACAAAAACCGCGTATGTTGGAGAGAGTCAGAAAACAACCTGGGGTATGGGTTTCTGATCTCACCTCGTAAAGATGTCTATCTTTTGAGGTATACCAATTGACTACGTATGAGGAAGTGATACAAGGTATCGACTCCATATTATGACAAAGTGTCATGATATCCGAAATGGATTCCATGTATATCAACAAGTTTGGACACTAGTTGATGTACCGCAAGGCATTGTGCCTACTGGTACTTTATAAGTCTTCAAGGAAGACATACATGGAAGGCAACAGACCAACGTATAAAGCTAGGCTTTTAGCGAAAAGGTATCATTATCAACATTGTGTTGATTTCGATTCAACCTTTTAACGGTTGCCATGATGAATCCATTTGGATAATGCTTGCTAATGCTGCATGTTTCATAGATGAAATATGACAGCTTAACGGGAAAATCACTTTCCTGAAAAGGAAACCAGTTGGAGGATGTTTATAATATCCTGTCGGTTTTGTCGTACCAAAACTAGCAAACAAGGTTTGCAGGTTGTTCGATCCATGTTTGGATTGAAGCAAGCATAGGTTCTTGGAATTATCGTTTTGATGTAATCATAATGGTTTATGATTTAATTCAAAACAAAAAGATTCTTGTGTATATAAGAAGGTTAGTGGGAGGCACTGACAGTGGCTGTCCTATATAAAATAATGATAATATGTCATTTCTTGGAAATGATATTCTCATAAAATAACTATCGGTGAAAGCTTGGCTTTCGAGAAAACTCTCCGGAAAAATCGTACATTGAAAAATGTACGCTACCTGGTGTCTCATACGCTATGAGCATATGAAGTCACAAACATGCCAATCCAAGTGATAGTCACTGGATTGATGTTAAGAACATCCGTTAGTATCTTAGAGAACTAAGGATGCTGTCTTAGTCCATGGAGATGGAGAACTTGAAGTGACTGGGATCACTGTAGCAAGTTTCATAACCGATAAAATGACTGAAAGTAACAAACGGTACTATACAGTTTGAATAACGGTACAGTGAGCTGGAAATCTTCCAAGCAAGATACCGTTACCGAATAAACTACAAATGCGGGTTATTACTGCAGCTGAAGCAGCAATAAAAGCCTTCTGGGGTCGGTAAAATCTAATTAGATTAGATATAATTCTGTTAGCAGCTGAGCTAGGCGTCAGCACAAGCTAAAGAATTAATGGTCTCATTAACGATCCAGATACATACTTCGACTATTCATCTGATTCGTTCGAATCATACATCGTGGCGATGTGATGATCGAATAAATCGCATCAGATGATAATCACGTAAATCCGCTGACGAAAACCTTTCCTCAGCAATTTGAGCCAACCGTACATAGCTCGGGTGTCAAGCACTCGAGTGACTGGCTATAGGCCAAGTGGGGAGATTGTTGACAATTATGACCCATAGCGTCACTATTGTACAGATCATGGTATTGTTGTACAAATTAACTATGTGACAAAGGAGATTGCACTCTTATCATTTGTGATTAGATCACCCAGATGTATAAATGATAGGAGGTCCATATGATTTGTTCCTGGACTGAGAATGATATGAGACATTATCAGTCCACGAAGGATAAATCATTAAATATCCCTAGTCAGAGTATTATCGTGATTGGACATCGATAAATACGTAAAAGACTAGTATTACACTTGTGCGCGTTGTGAGGGCACAACATCATAGTTCTCATATATTTGGGTATAGGATACTCATGCAAGTGTAATAGGAGGTTGTGTTTTACCGATGGTATGGGAAACAGCTTCGCTCTGGATCAGACTCCCACGGAATTCCCTTGGTAGTATGACTATGTGTCTATGGAAGTCTGAAATCAGGGTAGGTGTATTTGGTCTTAACCTGAGACTTGCACCGCTAATACTTGCGACAATCAATATACTTTGGTTGAGGTCGTCCAGTGCTTTAACTGGTTCTGTGTACGCCAATGCTGGGTATATTGAAAATCGTAGTGTGTTGGGTGTGATGTTAAGACGGAAGTGTCACTCCAGTCATATGGAGATGATGGTCACTTAGGATACGGTACTGGTTCTCTTAAGTACTGCAGTCATCGGAATAATATGACTAGGTTATGTTATCCCGATTATAGAGACTAGTTACCAGACATCCGACATGTGCTTCATACGGGGCAGACACAATTCCAGCCCCAGGCCTAGCACATGATCATCCGATACTGGATCGAAATATGCAATACCACGTATACTACGCCTGATATAGATCGTTTATTCATGTAAGCATGTTTCTGGAGAATTGGGTAGGCATGGCGCTTTGCTAGAAGCCAACCTTGTCTTGTGAATCGGTGTAAACGTAGTACGAGGTACTTACGTGTTCGGATAGTCCGACGACCCGATTTACTGCCAACATATCCAGAGATCTCATGGGTCACTCCCTGAAGATTCACCGATGACGTATGACTCGCACTTTAATTAATCTGGGATTAATTTAATGAGAGAAAAAATTAATCTGGGATTAATTACAGAGATATTTTATCTGGGATAAAATATCAATTTAAGAGAGAGAACGATTAATTTGGAATTAATCGGTAAATTAATATATTTGATATATTAAACGAAATTGGATTTGACGCGGAATTAAAATTAGATTTTAATTCGGGCGAACGAATTAATTTAGAATTAATTCGTTAGCGACGTGGATAGTGATTTCGTTAGGCGTAATCATTTAATTACGACGCAACAGAAAATTTGTTAATTTGGAATTAGCGAACCCGAGCCCGGGATTATTTGCAAGCGCATTCGCATTTCGAATTCGAGTGCGGCACGCAAGTCAAATCAAGCGTCAAATCGCAAGTCACATCAAGCGTCAAATAACATGTCACTTTGAGTGATGTGACATTTGATTAGTTGATGTGAGTTGATGTGAGAAGAAAGAAAGCATTAAATGCTTTGCTTTTTGAAATTGAAAAAAGGTAAATGGTTTATTATTTTTTGGGAAAATATAAATAAGCCTTTTACATTTTTTCCTTTTCCCACGTTCTCTCTCCTCTTCACGGTTTTAGGTCATTTTGGAGCCAAAACTTTCTCTTCCTTTATCGGTCTTGGACCGATACTTCTCCTCTGTTTTTCTAGTTTGACTGAGTAATGAAGGAGAAGCAAATGATTTTGTTGCAAGATCTAAGTGCTAGAACCCACATTGGGTAATCCTAAGGTGATAGGGAAGTGATTTCATAAGCTTGGAATCACCTTTTGAAGCTTGGAGCTTGGAGTTTCCATGGAGGATCACCCATGGCCAAATAGAAGATGAAGAAACACCACCCACACCGTGCAGTCCACCACCGAGCAGCCCACTGCCGAGCGTGTGGAGAACAGTTCGGTTTTGTTCTTCAACCGCATTCAACCGATCAATGTGAGTTTTTCTGCACCTCATTTGGTTGTATTTACACTTGTTTCATGCTTAATCTATGATCTTGGGACCCTTAGAGGACTCCAACACTTTCCTCCCACTTACCACTGCATTTAGGAATTCATTCTCAAGGAAAACCGCATGTAGAGCAACAAATACTTTGTTCTCTTGTGGGTGATAGAAGTAATATCCTTTGGTTTCCCTAGGATATCCTACAAATAGGTATTTATCCGATTGTGTTCAAGTTTGGTACCTTCCAAACATTTGATGTATGCCCAACATCCCCAAATCTTCAGGAATGAGAAACCCGGTTTCTTTCCTGTCCATATCTCATACGGAGTCTGTTGAACAGACTTTGATGGAACCTTATTCAAAATAAGTATTGCACTATTCAATGCATATCCCCAGAAGGAAATAGGTAGCTCTGTGCGACTCATCATAGACCTTACCATCTCTAACAAATTCGGTTTCTCCGTTAGGACACACCATTTAGTTGCGGTGTTCCGGGAGGAGTCCACTGTGAAAGAATACCATATTCTTTCAAGTAATCAAGAAACTCATTGCTTAAGTATTCGCCACCACACGGTCCGACCGTAATGTCTTGATACTTTTACAGGTCTGTTTTTCTACTTCGTGTCGAAACTCTTTGAATTTCTCAAAGGTTTCCGACTTGTGTCCATAAGATACACATAATAACATAACGCGATTCATCTTCTGTAAAGGTTACGAAGTATTCATATCCACCTCTAGCCTGGCTAGACATGGTCCCACATATGTCACTATGAACGAGGGCTAAAGTTCGGTGGCACGTGTACCCGTTCCGCTAAAAGGTTTTTTTGGCATTTTGCCTAATAAACAAGATTCTCAAACGTCATATGTATTTTGATCAAATCCGTCCAAGTACCCACTCTTCGAAAGTGTGGATATGCAAGTCTTGTTAATGTGTCCCAGACGACAATGCCACATATAAGTTTCATCTCTGTTACTTAGTTTAAGCCTTTTGTTTGTTACATATTATGTTTAAGATTGATTTATATTCAAAATATAAAGACCATTATTTACATCAGAGTGCAAATCTCCATATCATTTTTATACATAAAACACCCGGTGTTTCTAAATACAAAAGTATACCCACATTGGGCTAACATAGATATAGAAATAATATTCATAGTCAAACTAGGTACATAATAACAGTCTGTAAGTTTAAGTACATGCCCCGATGGTAGTTCCAAAACATAAGTGCCAACGTCCAAAACGGTGACTCGTGTCCCATTTCCAACGCGTAGATCAATCTCCATTGAGGCCAGTCTCCTGCTAATCTGCAGATCCTGCACATCAGTACATAAATGAGTACCACAACCAGAATTAAAAATCCAATTTTTAAAAATAGTAGTAGACATGTTTATTTCTATAACAAACATACCTGAAGCCGGTGCCTTGCCCGCTTTGATTTCCTTCATGTGTGCCTTGTACTCGCTGTTGGTCTCTAAGACAATCCAAGATCAATATAAGCAATGAAATAATGTGAATACAAAAGTAAAGTATGGCAGAATCATACTTACAAAGATCAGATTTAGGATGCGTCAAATACAAAATTTGTTCCTCCAAGTTTCGGCCAAGCTCCACTTTTAGGATGAAATCCAAGCTCCAAGCTTTGTTTTTTGATTCCAAGCTTTTGGGATGGTTTCCCTATCACCTTGGATGATTCCTTTAGTGTGCTAGCACTTAGAAAATTTGCAACAAACTTTCTATCTTCTTCCTTGCAACTCTCGGCAATGAGAGAAATGGAGAGGGAGAGAAAAATGGCTTCCAAAACCGTGAGGGAGAGAGAGAGAATGAAGTGAATGAATTGATTAATTGATTTCAAAAATCAAATGATATACCAAATCTAAAAATTTGGTAAAAGTCATTCCCATCATTACACACAAATGTGTCATACAAGTTACCATCATTCCTTCACCAAAACCCATCACCAAAAAGTAATTAAAGTGACAAGTGATGTGACATGTGGGCCCCACTTGATTCAAAATCCGAGTGGGCCCGCAACACATCCCGGGCTCGGGTTCGCTAATTTTGAATTAACGAATTTTCCGTTGCGACGTAATTAAATCAAATTTAATTAAATAATAATGCCAAGCAACATTACTATTCACGTCGCTCGCGAATTAATTCTAAATTAATTCGTTTGCCCGAATTAAAATCCAATTTTAATTCCGCGTCCAAATCTAATTTCTTTTAATATATCGAATATATTATTTTATCGATTAATTCCAATTAATCTTTCTCTCTCTTCAAATAGTATATTATCCCAGATAAAATCTCTCCGTAATTAATCCTAGATTAATTATGTTCGAATCATACGTCATCGGTGAATCATCAGGAAGCGACCCAAGAGATCTCTGGATATGTTGGCAGAAAATTCGGTCATCGGACTATCCGAACACGTACGTACCTCGTACTACGTTTTTACCGATTTACGAGACATGGTTGGCTTCTAGCAAAGCACCGTACCTACCCAATTCTCCAGAAATATTCTTAAAGGAATATTGATCTTTTTCAGGCATAGTATACGTAGTATTGGGTATTGCGATCTAGTATCGGATGTCATATGCAAGGCCTGGCGCTGGAATAGTGTCTGCCCCGTACGAAGCATATATCAGATTACAAACAACTAGTCTCTTTAATCAGATAATCATGACCATGTCATATTATCCCATTGGTTGCAACCATTTAGAGTACCAGTTCTGTATCCCTGCGTGATCATCATCTCCATATGACTGAAGTGATACTTACATCTTAACATCACACCCAATACACTACAATTCTCAATAAACCAAGAAGAGGCGTACACAGAACCTGTTAAAGTCCTGGATGACCAAAACCATAGCGTATTGATTGTCGCAAGTACTAGCGATGCAAGTCTCAGGTTAAGACCAAATACACCTACCCTGATGCGGATTCCCATAGACACATAGTCAAACTACCAATGGGATTCCACGGGGTCTATCCAGAGCGAAGCTGTTTCCGTACCATCGGTAAACACAACCTCCTATCACACTTGCATAAGTATCCAATACTTAAATATATGAGAACTATGCCGTTATGCTTCCATAACACGCACAAGTGCAATACTAGTCTATTCCGCATTATCGATGTCCAGTCTCGATAATACTACTACTAGGGATATTTAATGATTAAACATTTATTGATTGATACTGTCTTATATCTTATAATCCGGAACTAATCATAAGGACTTTTATAATTTATATATTTAAGTAATCAAATTACAAAATGATAAAATGCAATTTCCATTGCTACATAGTTAATTTGTATAAAAACGACAATGTCTTTTATAAATAGTGACACTATGGGTCATAATTGTCTAACAATCTCCCACTTGGCCTATAGCCAATCACTCAAGCACCTAATACCTGTACTATGTACATGTCGCTCAAACATTTACTGAGGAATAGCTTTCGTCAGCGGATCTGCAATGTTGTCATCTGATGTGACCTTCTCGATCTTCACATCACCACGATGTATGATCTTACGAATCAGATGGAAACTTTGAAGAACATGCTTGGATCGTTGACGAGATCTTGGTTCCTTAGCCTGCGCTATAGCCCCGTTATTGTCACAATACAATGGAACGGGCTCAGCTGCTAACAGAACTATTCCTAATCCAATTAGGAATTTACGGATCCAAACTGACTCTTTTGTTGCTTCAGCTGCAGCAATATACTCTGCTTCTGTTGTTGAATCGGAAACAGTCTCTTGCTTGGAAGATTTCCAGCTTAGTGCTCCGTTATTCAAACAAAATATGTACCCGGATTGCGACTTGCAGTCGCCTTTATCGGTTTGGAAACTTACATCGGTATACCCAGTTACCTCAAGTCCTCCATCTCCATAGATTAAGAAATCATCCTTAGTTCGTCTAAGATACTTAAGGATATTCTTAACCGCCATCCAGTGACCATCACTTGGATTGGCCTGATAGTGACTACACATGCTCAAAGCATACGAGACATCAGGTCGCTTATATATCATGGCATACATGATTGATTCGACTACCGAGGCGAATGGTATTCGACTCATTTTGTTTCTCTCATCTTAAGTTTTAGGACACAAGTCCTTAGATAGAGTGACGCCATGTGACACTGGCAACAGTCCCCTCTTGGACTGATCTATGTTGAATCTCTTCAATACTTTGTCAATGTACGTGCTCTGGGAGAGTCCAAGCAGCTTTCTAGATCTATCCCGGTAGATCTTTATTCCTAGAATAAAGGCTGCTTCTCCCAGATCCTTCATGGAGAATTTTAATGAAAGCCAAGCTTTCACCGACGTTAACATGGGAATGTCAATGCCAATAAGCCGTACATCATCAACGTAAAGGATAAATAAATGTCAGTGCCCTCCCACTAACCTTCTTATATTCACAAGGATCATCCTCGTTTTGAACGAAATCATATTCTTTTATGATCTCATCAAAAAGTTGGTTCCAAGAACGCGATGTTTGCTTCAATCCATAAATGGGTCGATTTAACTTACAAACCTTGTTTGCAAGTATTGGTACGACAAAACCGTCAGGCTGTTGCATATAAACATACTCCAAAAGGTTTCCGTTAAGGAAAGCGGTTTTGACGTCCATCTGCCATATCTCGTAATCGAAATATGCACCTATAGCAAGCATTATCCTAATGGATTTAATCATGGCAACTGGTGAAAAAGTTTCGTCGTAATCGCCACCATGTCATTGACGATACCCTTTTGCTACAAGCCTAGCTTTGTACGTTTGTATGTTGCCATCCATGTCGGTCTTCCTCTTGAAGACCCATTTTCAACCAATAGACTTTACGCCTTCTGGTGCATCAACCAGTGTCCAAACTTGGTTGATGTACATGGAATCCATTTCAGAATTCATGGCATCTTGCCATAAACCGGAGTCGATACCTTGTATCGTTTCCTCATACGTAGCCGGCTCATCTTCATCAAGAAGACTAATATCCACATGAGGTGAGATCAGAAACCCATACCTGTCAGGTTGTTTTCTGACTCTCTCCGACCTACGCTATCCTTGTGTATTCGAAGATTGTGATACAGTTTCATCCCTGATGAACTGTTCATGTTCCGTTAAGGATTCTGTGCCAGGAATAGTATCACTCTGCTTTTCATCAAGTTCTACTTTCCTCCCACTGATCACTGCATTTAGGAATTCCTTCTCAAGGAAAACCGCATGTAGAGCAACAAATACTTTGTTCTCTTGTGGGTGATAGAAGTAATATCCTTTGGTTTCCCTAGCATATCCTACAAATAGGCATTTATCCAATTTAGGTTCAAGTTTGGTACCTTCCAAACGTTTGACGTATGCCCAACAACCCCAAATCTTCAGGAATGAGAAACCTGGTTTCTTTCCTATCCATATTTCATACGGAGTCTGTTGAACAGACTTTGACGGAACCTTATTCAAAATAAGTATTGCACTGTTCAATGCATATCCCCAGAAGGAAATAGGTAGCTCTGTGCGACTCATCATAGACCTTACCATATCTAACAAAGTTTGGTTTCTCCGTTCGGACACACCGTTTAATTGCGGTGTTCCGGGAGGAGTCCATTGTGAAATAATACCATATTCTTTCAAGTAATCAAGAAACTCATTGCTTAAGTATTCGACACCACGGTTCGACCGTAATGTCTTAATACTTTTTCCGTTCTATTTTTCTACTTCGTGTCGAAACTCTTTGAATTTCTCAAAAGTTTCTGACTTGTGTCTCATAAGATACACATAACCATAATGCGATGCATCATCCGTAAAGGTTACGAAGTATTCATATCCACCTCTAGCCTGGTTAGACATGGGCCCATAAACATCACTATGAACAAGGGATAACAGTTCGGTGACACGTGCACCTTTACCGCTAAAAGGTGATTTAGACATCTTGCCTAATAAACAAGATTCGCAGACGTCATATGAATTTGGATCAAATCCGTCCAAGTACCCACTCTTCGAAAGTGTGGATATACGTGCCTTGTTTATGTGTCCCAGACGACAATGCCACATGTAAGTTTCATCTTTGTTTCTTACTTTAAGCCTTTTGTTTGTTACATTATATGTTTGAGATTGATTCATATTCAAAATATAAAGACCATTATTTACATCAACAGTGCAAATTTCCATATCATTTTATACATAAAACACCCAGTGTTTCTAAATACAAAATATACCCACATTGGGCTAACATAGATACAGAAATAATATTCCTAGTCAAACTAAGTACATAATAACAGTCTGTAAGTTTAAGTACATGCCCCGAGGGCAGTTCCAAAACAAAAGTGCCAACGGCCAAAACGGCGACCCGTGTCCCATTTCCAATGCGGAGGTCAATCTCTCCTGAGGCCAGTCTCCTGCTAATCTGCAGATCTTGCACATCAGTACATATATGAGTACCACAACCATAATCAAAAATCCAATTTTTAAAACTAGCAGTAGACATGTTTATTTCTATAACAAACATACTTGAAGCCGGTGCCTTGCCCGCTTTGATTTCCTTCATGTGTGCCTTGTACTCGCGGCAATCACGCGTCCAGTGACCCTGCTTCCCACACTGCAGACATACATTTTGGGATTTGTCCTTAGGTTTCCCAGAAGCCTTTGACGATTTGGCTTTGCCCTTCTTCTTATGCTTCTTCTTCTTGACACCTCCAGTCATCTTGGGCCAAGCCCTCGGAGTCTGAGATGTTGAAGCAAAGTACTCCTCGCGCTTCTTGCCCTTAAGGAGCTATTTTTCTGCTTCACGGATAGTGGACATCAACTGTCCAAGAGATTGGTCTTGGTTCAACATGTTGTAGTTCATGATGAACCCACTCCAAGTGTCGGGGAGAGACTGTAGGATCAAATCTACTGAAGTCTCAGCCTCGAAGACGATGCCTATCTGTCCGAGCTGCTCAACGTCAGCAATCATCTGTGACACATGGTGCTCAACAGACGTACCCTCTGACATGCGAGTGCGGAAGAGCTTCTTCGGTAACTCATATCTTTGCGATATAAGATTAGATCAGTGAAGATCATGCAATTTCGCCATCATCTCATAGGGATCCAATCCCTTGTTTTGACGACAGAATTGCGGAGTCATAGAAACAAGCATTACCGAGTGAGCGGTCGCGTTGTCATCGCTATAAGTCTTCCAAAGATCTAGCTCAAGTAGCTGATCAGGTCAGGGCTTAGGCCCAAGAGGTCTCTCTATAGTGTAGAGCAACTTCTCGAATCCCAGAACAATTATGAGATTCATATCCCAGTCATGAAAGTTTGTGTCATTAAAGACATTATCGCCCATGACAATATCCCTAATGCTTAACTTTACTGTCATCTTAACCGCAATAGTCCAACTTTTGGATTAACGATGTATGGGTACAGTCTAACTGTTACAAGAAAATAAATTATATATTAGTCCAACTAATAAAAATAATTGACGAAATAATTTGAAAGCGCGTAAAGCTAAGTATTTGAACGAAATTGTAAATTCAATACTAGCCTCCCACTATTTTTCGGCAAGCCTCTAACCCTCTGTTGAGTACTCGGGAAACCTAGTTTCCTAGTGGGCTAGGATCCCATTAAATAACACACAACCTTGACTTTGGCAAACAAGCTGTATGATACTTAACTAGCTAGATCTCTAAGATCAATTGGATCTCATCCAATTCCTAGATCCGGTAGGTGGACCTCCAAGTCCGAAACATATATACAATATATATGCCAATATATCCAATATATTTTCCTAACCTTTTTCCTCTGAATCAACTAAGCCTTGGCTTTGGAACAACAAGCTTAATGATTCCAGTTAAGCGGAAACCATTGACTTTGGAAAGCTTCGTAATCGATGTCAATGGACAAGAAGTGATCTTGACTTTGGCCAACAAATCACAACTTGGACAAGACATACGATATAGAACAAAGCCTTCATGATTCAAACACATCCGCGATGGACAAAGGTCTTGACTTTGGCCAACAAACCAGTGCTAATCTTGGATCTTGAGTAAGAATCACTCAATGGAAGGAAAACGCTTAATATTTATTGAGGGTTTTTCGTGTAAATTGCCAACCAATTTATTATCTTTGTTAGGTCTCATCATACACCTTAAGCATGCATTCTAAAAGCATAATAAGGCGCAAAAATAAATTAATAATGATATGCGGATGGATATCTCACAGATTGTTCCTAGAACAAATCACTCATTTTCCTCTCCCCGACTAGCACTATTCTAACTTCTACCCAATTACATAATACAATTAAAGAAACCTCATTAACATTGAGGGGAATTAGGTGAGAAGATATTTACAAAGAATCGAGAGATAAGGCTGGACTCGCAGGTCCAATTTAATAAATTCTAAATTTACAACAATTTCCAAAATTGCCCTTATACTCGTTTGAGAATAAGTACTCGAAGTACGAATTCTTGAATTATATCGAACTACAATTTAAATCTAATTTAATTCGTATTTAATACTAATTCTATATTTAATTCCAAATTAAATAACTACACTTTTTAATGCCCCTTTACGATTTAGATTCCAAATCTAATCTAAATGGGTCTCAAAGCCCAATTAACATCCAATGTCATTTAATTAAAGTCCAATGGGCTTTCAATTAATTTCTTAAGGCATGTACTTTGGTCAATATGGGTCAAACCCAAATACCAAAGCCCAATTAAGGAATCACCCTATTTGCCAAGAAACCAATTTAGGCCCATTAGGCCCAATTAAACATAAAAGGCCCATTTGTTCTATTTGGACTTAATGGAATGATTTAGGCCCAATTTGGATCGAATCCAATTGACCTAAACAAACTTGGCCCAACCAAGCCCATTAGGCCCAAATACAACATTTAAAGCCCAATTCTAAATTAAGCCCAATTAATCAAATTCTAAAATTCCAAATTTCATAATTTAATTAATTAAAGTGTATTGCATTAATTAATTATCTAAATTAACATTTCCAAAAATCAATTTAATTAATTAATCATGCTTTAATTTGTTCAACACATGTCCAACATTATTGAAACAAAAAATCATCTCATTTCATGCTTCTCAAGGTCACGGCATTTTGGGATTTTTTAAACCGATTTCGATTTCAATCCAATTAAATCATTAATCAATTTATCCCAAGTCTTTAAACTCATCCAATGATCAAAAGAACAAAAAATACCATGACTTTAGGGCTATAATGCATTCGACCAAGCCTAACATTTTGGGCAAAATTAATCCAATTAATTTTTCTAAAATTGATCATGCATAACTCTAAGTTATCAACATACAAGCATACTCAAATAAACAATTTGATTAAAACATGCTCAAATCAAATTTACCCAAATTTTAGTATATAAACCCTAAGTATATTTCATGCTCATTAGGCTCTGATTCCATTGTTGGTCTCTAAGACAATCCAAGATCAATATAAGCAATGAAATAATGTGAATTCGAAAGTAAAGTATGGCAGAATCATACTAACAAAGATCGAATTTAGGATGCGTCAAATACAAAATTTGTTCCTCAAAGTTTCGGCCAAGCTCCACTTTTGGGGATTAAATCCAAGCTCCAAGCTTTGTTTTTTGATTCCAAGCTTTTGGGATGGTTTCCCTATCACCTTGGATGATTCCTTTAGTGTGCTAGCACTTAGAAAATTTGCAACAAACTTTCTATCTTCTTCCTTGTAACTCTCGGCAATGAGAGAAATGGAGAGGGAGAGAAAAAATGGCTTCCAAAACCGTGAGGGAGAGAGAGAGAGAATGAAATGAATGACTTTTTTTAATTGATTTCAAAAATCAAATGATATACCAAATCTAAAATTTTGGTAAAAGTCATTCCCATCATTACACACAAATGTGTCATAAAAGTACTATCATTCATTCACCAAAACCCATCACCAAAAAGTAATTAAAGTGACAAGTGATGTGACATGTGGGCCCCACTTGATTCAAAATCTGAGTGGGCCCGCGACACATCCCGGGCTCGGGTTCGCTAATTCCGAATTAACAAATTTTCCATTGCGACGTAATTAAATCAAATTTAATTAAATAATTATGCCAAGTAAAATTACTATTCACGTCGCTCACCAATTAATTCTAAATTAATTCGTTTGCCCAAATTAAAATCCAATTTTAATTCCGCGTTGAAATCTAATTTCGTTTAATATATCGAATATATTATTTTATCGATTAATTCCAAATTAATAGTTCTCTCTCTTCAAATAGTATTTTATCCCAGATAAAATCTCTCCGCAATTAATCCCAGATTAATTATGTTCGAATCATACGTCATCAGTGAATCTTCGGGAAGCAACCCAAGAGATCCCTGGATATGTTGGCAGTAAATTCGGTCGTCGGACTATCCGAACACGTACATACCTCGTACTATGTTTTTACCGATTTACGAGACATGGTTGGCTTCTAGCAAAGCACCGTGCCTACCCAATTCTCCAGAATTATTCTTAAAGGAATATATAATCTTATTCAGGCGTAGTATACGTAGTATTATGTATTGCGTATTGCGATCCAGTATCGGATGTCCATGCAAGGCCTGGGGCTGGAATAGTGTCTACCCCGTACGAAGCATATATCGGATTACAAGCAACTAGTCTCTTAATCGGATAATCATGACCATGTCATATTATCCCGATGGTTGCAACCATTTAGAGTACCAGTTTTGTATCCCTACGTGATCATCATCTCCATATGACTGAAGTGATACTTTCATCTTGACATCACACCCAATACACTACGATTCTCAATAAACCCAGAAGAGGTGTACACAGAACCTGTTAAAGTCCTGGACGACCAAAACTAAAGAGTATTGATTATCGCAAGTACTAGCGATGCAAGTCTCAGGTTAAGACCAAATACACCTACCCTGATGCGGATTCCCATAGACACATAGTCATACTACCAATGGGATTCTGCGGGGTCTATCCAGAGCGAAGCTGTTTCCGTACCATCGGTAAACACAACCTCCTATCACACTTGCATAAGTATCCAATACTTAAATATATGAGAACTATGTCGTTATGCTTCCATAACACGCACAAATGTAATACTAGTCTATTCCGCATTATCGATGTCCAGTCTCGATAATACTACGACTAGAGATATTTAATGATTAAACCTTTATGGATTGATACTGTCTCATATCTTATAATCCGAAACTAATCATAAGGACTTTTATCATTTATATATTTAAGTAATCAAATTACAAAATGATAAAATGCAATTTCCATTGCTACATAGTTAATTTGTACAAAAACCACAATGTATTTTACAAATAGTGACGCTATAGGTCATAATTGTCTAACACTTGCGGCAGTCACGCTTCCAGTGACCCCGCTTCCCGCACTGCAGACATACATCTTGGGATTTGTCCTTACCCTTCCCAGAAGGTTTTGACGATTTGGCCTTGCCATTCTTCTTCTTCTTCTTCTTCTTCTTCTTTACACCTCCAGTTGCCTTCGGCCAAGCCTTGGGAGACTGAGATGTTGAAGCAAAGTGTGCCTCGCGCTTTTTGCTCTTCAGGAGCTCTTTTTCTGCTTTGCACAATGTTGACATTAACTCTCCAAGAGTTTGGTCTTGGTTCATTATATTGTAGTTCATGATGAACCCACTCTAGCTGTCGGGGAGAGACTGTAAGATCCAATCTATAGAAGTCTCAGCCTCAAAGACTATGCCCAGCTGTTCAATGTCAGCAATCATCTGTGACACATGGTGCTCGACAGATGTACCCTCTCACATGCGAGCGCGAAAGAGCTTCTTCTGCAACTCATATCTCTGCGATCTAAGATTAGATCGATGAAGATCATGCAACTTCGCCATCATCTCATATGGATCCAATCCCTTGTTCTGACGATGAAATTATTGATTTATAGCAGCAAGCATTATAGATTGAGTAGTGAAGTTGTCATCGCTATGAGTCTTCCAAAGCTCTAGCTCAACTATCTGATCAGATCTAGGCTTAGGCCCAAGAGGTCTCTCTATAGTGTAGAGCAACTTCTCGGATCCTAGGACAATCATGAGATTCATATCCCAGTCTTGAAATTTTGCGCCATTAAAGACATTGTCGCCCATGATAACATCTCCAATGCTCAACTTTCCTGTCATCTTAATTGCAGTAGTCAAACTATTCAATTAACGATGTTTGGGTACAGTCTAACTGTTACAAGAAAAATAATAAAATATTAGTCCAACTAATAAATATTTATAATTGACGAAATAATTTGAAAGCGCGTATTTGGCAAGTATTTGAACGAAATTGCAAATTCAATACTAGCCTCCCACTATTTTTCGGCGAGCCTCTAACCCTCTGTTGAGTGCTCGGGAACCTAGTTTCCTATTAGGCTAGGATCCCGTTAAATAACACATCCGCGATGGACAAAGGTCTTGACTTTGGCCAACAAACCAATGCCAATCCTGGATCTTGAGAATGAATCACTAAATGGAAGGAAAACACTTAATATTTGTTGAGAGTTTTTCGCGTAATTGGCAACCAATTAATTATCTTTGATTAGGTCTCATCATACAACTTAAGCATGCATTCTAAAAGAATAATAAGGCGCGGTAAATAAATTAATAATGATATGCGGATGGATATCTCACAAATTGTTCATAGAACAAATCACTCCCCTTTCTCTCCCCGACTAACACTATTCTAACTTCTACCAAATTACATAATACAATTAAAGAAACCACATTAACATTGATGGGAATTAGTGTTAGACAATTATGACCCATAACGTCACTATTTGTAAAAGACATTGTGGTTTTTGTACAAATTACTATGTGACAATGAAATTGCATTTTATCATTTTGTAATTTGATTACTTAAATATATAAATGATAAAAGTCCTTATGATTAGTTCCAGATTACAAGATATGAGACAGTATCAATCCATAAAGGTTTAATCATTAAATATCCCTAGTCGTAGTATTATCAAGACTGGACATCGATAATGCGGAATAGACTAGTATTGCACTTGTGCGTGTTATGGAAACATAACAGCATAGTTTTCATATATTTAAGTATTGGATACTTATACAAGTGTGATAGGAGGTTGTGTTTACCGATGGTACGAAAACAGCTTCGCTCTGGATAGACCCCGCAGAATCCCATTGGTAGTATGACTATGTGTCTATGGGAATCCGCATCAGAGTAGGTGTATTTGGTCTTAACCTGAGACTTGCATCGCTAGTACTTACGACAATCAATACGCTTTGGTTTTGGTCGTCCAGGACTTTAACAGGTTCTGTGTACACCTCTTCTGGGTTTATTGAGAATCGTAGTGTATTGGGTGTGATGTCAAGATGGAAGGATCACTTCAGTCATATGGAGATAATGATCACGCAGGGATACAGAACTGATACTCTAAATGGTTGCAACCATCGGTATAATATGACATGGTCATGATTATCCGATTAAAGAGACTAGTTTCTTTTGATCCGATATATGCTTCGTACGTGGCAGACACTATTCCAGCCTCAGGCCTTGCATGTGACATCAGATACTAGATCGCAATATGCAATACTACGTATACTACGCCTGACATAGATTATATATTCCTTCAAGAATATTTCTGGAGAATTGGGTAGGCACGGTGCTTTGCTAGAAGCCAACCATGTCTCGTAAATCAATAAAAACATAGTACGAGGTACGTACGTGTTCGGATAGTCCGACGACCGGATTTACTGCCAACATATCCAGGGATCTCATGGGTCACTTCCAGAAGATTCACCGATGACGTATGATTCGAACATAATTAATCTAGGATTAATTATGGAGAGATTTATCTAGGATAAAATACTATTTTAAGAGAGAGAACGATTAATTTGGAATTAATCGATAAAATAATATATTCGATATATTAATCGAAATTAGATTTCGACGCGGAATTAAAATTGGATTTTAATTCGGGCTACCGAATTGATTTAGAATTAATTCGCGAGCGATGTGAATAGTAATTTTGCTTGGTATAATTATTTAATTAAATTTGATTTAATTACGTCGCAACGAAAAGTTCGTTAATTTGGAATTAATGAACCCGAGCACAGAATGTGTTTGCGGGCCCACTCACATTTTGAATTAAAGTGCGGCTCACAAGTTACATCGTAAGTACATCGCCTGTCACTTTAGTGATGGAAGTCATGTCACCTTTTTGTGATTACAACCAGTCACTATTCATGATGAGAGTTGTTGAAGGCTTTGAATGCCATTTTCCCTCCATTTTGCCTTTTGCTTTTTGGAAAAGAATATACCAAAAGTGTGAAGGATTTTGGTATAATGTTTTTTTAGAAAACAAAATCAAAAAAAATTAAAACCTCTCTCTTTCTCTCATTAGCTCAAAAACGTGAGCTTCACTACAAGGAAAGAAGAATTGTTTTTCTTTCTAATCTTGCTAGCACATTCAAGGAATCATATCAAGGTGTTAGGGAAACTAATCCCTTGAGCTTGGAATCTCATCACACAAAGCTTGAAGCTTGGAGATCACATTCAAAGGACACCTTGGCCGAAACTTCAAGAAGAAATTTTTTGTATTTGACGCATCCTAAATCCGATCTTTGTAAGTATGATTCTGCCATACTTTAATTTTGTATTCACATGATTTCATTGCTTTATATGATCTTGGGAATGTCATAGAGACCAACAATGATATCCTGAGCCTTAATGAGCATGCAATATACTTAGGGTTTATATACTAAAATTTGGGTAAATTTGATTTGAGCATGATTTGACCAAATTGTTGTTTAAGTATTCTTGTATGTTGATAACTTGGAGTTATGCATGATCAATTTGACGAAAATTGAATTGGATTAATTTTCCCCAATTACTTTGGCTTGGCCGAATAGATGATATGCCCTAATGTCATGGTCTTTTTTTTTTTAAGACCATTGGATGTGTTTAAAGACTTGGGAAATAATGATTAAAGATTCAATTGGATTGAAATCAGAATCAGACAAAAATCCCTACAAATGCTGTGAGCATCAAAGCATAAAATGAGATGATTTTTTTGTTTCAATAATGTTGGACATGTGTTGAACAAATTAAATCATGATTAATTAATTAAATTTATTTTTTGGAAATGTTAATTTAGATAATTAATTAATGCAATACACTTTAATTAATTAAATTATGAAATTTGGAATTTTAGAATTTGATTAATTGGGCTTAATTTAGAATTGGGCTTATAATGTTGTATTTGTGCCTAATGGACTTGGTTGGGCCAAGTTTGTTTAGGACAATTGGATTGGATCCAAATTGGGCCTAAACCATTCCATTAAGTCCAAATATAACAAATAGACCTTTTATGTTTAATTGGGCCTAATGGGCCGAAATGGGTTTCTTGGCAAATATGGTGATTCCTTAATTGGGCTTTGGTATTTGGGTTTGACCCATATTGATCAAAGTCCATGCCTTAAGAAATTAATTGAAAGCCCATTGGATTTTAATTAAATGACATTGGATGTTAATTGGGCTTTGAGACCCATTTATATTAGATTTGGAATCTAAGTCTTAAAGGCGCATTTAAAAGTGTAGTTATTTAATTTGGAATTAAATATAGAATTAATATTGAATACGAATTAAATTAGATTTAAATTGTAGTTCGATATAATTGAAGAATTCATACTTTGAGTACTTATTCTTAAACGAGTTGGACTCACGCAAATCAAATCGTTGTTTGAACATTGGATGATCACTTTATTCAAAGATTAATTAATTGCATTAGATTGATTGAATAACATGCTTTGTGTGAATACATGGATGTGTTGAATGAATAATGTATATCAGATGGATATTAGAAGGGAAAGGGTAATTTTGAAAATGTTGTAAATTTAGAATTTATTAAATTGGACCTGCGTGTCCAGCATTATCTCTCTTAATTATTTGTAATTCTCTTCTCACATAATTCCCCTCAATCTTAATGAGGTTTCTCTAATTATATTTTGTAATTGGGTAGAAGTTAGAATAGTGCTAGCGGGGGAGGAGGAAGAGAGTGATTTGTTCTAGGAACAATTTGTGAGATATCCATCCGCATATCATTATTAATTTATTTTCACGCCTTATTATGCTTTTAGAATGCATGCTTAAGGTTTATGATGAAACCTAACAAAGATAATAAATTGGTTGCCAATTTACGCGAAAAACCCTCAATATATATTAAGCGTTTTCCTTCCATTGATTGATTCTTACTTAAGATCCAAGATTGGCACTGGTTTGTTGGCCAAAGTCAAGACCTTTGTCCATCACAGATGTGTTTGAATCATGAAGGCTTTGTTTTATATCGTATATCTTGTCCAAGTTGTGATTTGTTAGCCAAAGTCAAGATCACTTCTTGTCTATCGACATCGATTACGAAGCTTTCCAAAGTCATTAAGCTTGTTGTGCCAAAGCCAAGGCTTAGTTGATTCAGAGGAAAAAGGTTAGGAAAATATTTGGATATATTGGCATATATATTGTATATATGTTCGGACTTGGAGGTCCACCTACCGAATCTAGGAATTAGATTAGATCCAATTGATCTTAGAGATCTAGCTAGTTAAATGTCATACAGCTTGTTGGCCAAAGTCAAGGTTGTGTGTTATTTAACGGGATCCTAGCCCACTAGGAAACTAGGTTTCCCGAGTACTCAACAGAGGGTTAGAGGCTCACCGAAAAATATGGGAGGCTAGTATTTAATTTGCAATTTCGTTCAATTTTTAGCTTTACGCGCTTTCAAATTATTTCGTCAATATTTTTATTAGTTGGACTAATATATTATTATTTTTCTTGAAACAGTTAGATTGTACCCATACATCGTTAATCGAATAGTTGGACTATTACCGTTAAGATGACATGAAAGTTAAGCATTAGGGATATTGTCATGGGCGATAATGTCTTTAATGGCACAAACTTTCAAGACTGGGATATAAATCTCAGAATTGTTCTGGGATCCGAGAAGTTACTCTACAGTATAGAGAGACCTCTTTGGCCTAAACCCCGACCTGATCAGTTGCTTGAGCTAGAGCTTTGGAAGACTCATAGCGATGACAACACGACCGCTCAATCGGTAATGCTTCCTGCTATGAATCCACAATTCCATCGTCAAAATAAGGGGGATTGGATCCCTATGAGATGATGGCGAAGTTGCATGATCTTCACCGATCTAATCTTAGATCGCAAAGATATGAGTTGCAGAAGAAGCTCTTCCGCACTCGCATGTCAGAGGGTACGTTGTTGAGCACCATGTGTCACAGATGATTGCTAACATTGAGCAGCTCAGACAAATGGGCATCGTCTTCGAGGCTGAGACTTCAGTAGATTTATCCTACAGTCTCTCCCCGACACTTGGAGTGGGTTCATCATGAACTAAAATATGTTGAACCAAGCCAAACTCTTGGAGAGTTGATGTCCACTCTGCGTGAAGCAGAAAAAGAGCTCCTTAAGGGCAAGAAGCGCGAGGCGCACTTTGCTTCAACATCTCAGACTTTGAGGGCTTGGCCCAAGGCGACTGGGGGTGTCAATAAGAAGAAGCATAAGAAGAAAGGCAAGGCTAAATCGTCAAAACCTTCTGGGAAGGGCAAAGACAAATCCCAAGATGTATGTCTGCAGTGCGGGAAGCGGGGTCACTGGAAGCGTGACTGCCGCGAGTACAAGGCACACATGAAGGAAATCAAAGCGGGCAAGGCACCGGCTTCAGGTATGTTTGTTATAGAAATAAACATGTCTACTACTGGTTTTAAAAATAGGATTTTTGATTCTGGTTGTGGTACTCATATATGTACTGATGTGCAGGATCTGCAGATTAGCAGAAGACTGGCCTCAGGAAAGATTGACCTCCAAGTCGGAAATGGGACACAAGTCGCTGTTTTGGCCGTTGGCACTTTTGTTTTGGAACTACCATCGGGGCATGTATTTAAACTTTCAGACTGTTATTATGTACCTAGTTTGACTAGAAATATTTTCTGTATCTATGTTAGCCCAATGTGGGTACACTTTTGTATTTAGAAAAACACGGTGTTTTATGTATAAAAATGATATGGAAATTTGCACTGCTGATGTAAATAATGGTCTATATATTTTGAATATGAATCAATCTCAAACATATTCTGTAACAAATAAAAGGCTTAAACTAAGTAACAAAGATGAAACTTATATGTGGCATTGTCGTATGAGACACATAAACAAGACACGTATGATGCATCACGTTATGGTTTGTGTATCTTATGAGACACAAGTCGGAAACTTTGAGAAATTCAAAGAGTTTCGACACGAAGTAGAAAAACAGAACGGAAAAGTATTAAGACATTACGGTCGGACTGTGGTGGCGAATACTTGAGCAATGAGTTTCTTGACTTGAAAGAATATGGTATTCTTTCACAGTGGACTCCTCCAGGAACACCGCAATTAAATGTGTGTCTGAACGGAGAAACTGAACTTTGTTAGACATAGTAAGGTCTATGATGAGTCGCACAGAGCTACCTATTTACTTCTGGGGATATGCATTGAACAGTGCAAACTTATTTTGAATAAGGTTCCGTCAAAGTATGTTCAACAGACTCCGTATGAAATATGGACAGAAAGAAACTGGGTTTCTCATTCCTGAAGATTTGGGATTGCTGGACATACGTCAAACGTTTGGATGGTACCAAACTTGAACCCAAATCAGATAAATGCCTATTTGTAGGATATCCTAGGGAAACCAAAGGATATTACTTTTTCCCCCACAAGAGAACAAAATATTTGTTGCTCTACATGCGGTTTTCCTTGAGAAGGAATTCCTAAATGCAGTGATCAGTGGGAGGAAAGTAGAACTCGATGAAAATCGTAGTGATACTGTTCCTGGCACAGAATCCTTAACGGAACATGAACAGTCCACCAGGGATGAGATTGTACCACAATCTTCGAATACACAAGGACCGCGTAGGTCTGAGAGAGTTAGAAAATAACCTGAGAGGTATGGGTTTCTTATCTCTCCTCATGTGGATATAATCTTATTGAGGAAGACGAGCCAACTACGTATGAGGAAGCGATACAA
>SKCR01004543.1:0-26632 GCA_019454045.1 Zanthoxylum bungeanum | reverse complement strand
CATATTTCATATGGAGTCTGTTGAACAGACTTTGACGAACCTTATTCAAAATAAGTATTGCACTGTTCAATGCATATCCCCAGAAGGAAATAGGTAGCTATGTGTGACTCATCATAGACCTTACCATGTCTAACAAAGTTCGGTTCTCTCCGTTCGGACACACCGTTTAATTACGGTGTTCCGGGAGGAGTCCACTGTGAAAGAATACCATATTCTTTCAAGTAATCATAAAATCATTGCTCAAGTAATTCGCCACCACGGTCCGACCGTAATGTCTTAATACTTTTGGCGGTCTGTTTTTTCTACTTCGTGTCGAAACTCTTTGAATTTCTCAAAAGTTTCCGACTTGTGTCTCATAAGATACACATAACCATAAACGCGATGCATCATCTGTAAAGGTTACGAAGTATTCATATCCACCTCTAGCCTGGCTAGACATGGGCCCACAAACGTCACTATGAACAAGGGCTAATAGTTCGGTGGCACATGCACCTTTACCGCTAAAAGGTGATTTAGGCATCTTGCCTAATAACAAGATTCGCAGACGTCATATGAATTTGGATCAAATCCGTCCAAGTACCCACTCTTCGAAAGTGTGGATATATGTGTCTTGTTTATGTGTCCCAGACGACAATGCCATATGTAAGTTTCATCTTTGTTACTTACTTTAAGCCTTTTGTTTGTTACATTATATGTTTGAGATTGATTCATATTCACAAATATATAGACCATTATTTACATCAGCAGTGAAAATTTCCATATCATTTTTATACATAAAACACCCAGTGTTTCTAAATACAAAGTATACCCACATTGGGCTAACATAGATACAGAAATAATATTCCTAGTCAAACTAGGTACATAATAACAGTCCGTAAGTTGAAGTACATGCCATGAGGGCAGTTTTCCAAAACAAAAGTGGTCAACGGCCAAAACGGCGACCTGTGTCTCATTTTCAACGCGGAGGTCAATCTCTCCTGAGGCCAGTCTCCTACTAATCTGCAGATCCTGCACATCAGTACATATATGAGTTCCACAACCAGAATCAAAAATCCAATTTTTAAAACTAGAAGTAGACATGTTTATTTCTATAACAAACATACCTGAAGCCGGTGCCTTGTCCGCTTTAATTTCCTTCATGTGTGCCTTGTACTCGCGGCAATCACGCTTCCAGTGACCCCGCTTCCCGCACTGGAGACAAACATCTTGGGATTTGTCCTTAGGTTTCCCAGAACCCTTTGACGATTTGGCATTGCCCTTCTTCTTATGCTTCTTCTTTTTAACACCTCCACTCGCCTTGGCCCAAGCCCTCGGAGTCTGAGACGTTGAAGCAAAGTGCGCCTCGCGCTTCTTGCCCTTAAGGAGCTCCTTTTCTACTTCACGCAGAGTGGACATCAACTCTCCAAGAGTTTGGTCTTGGTTCAACATGTTGTAGTTCATGATGAACCCACTCCAAGTGTCGGGGAGAGACTGTAGGATCAAATTTACTGAAGTCTCAGCCTCGAAGACTATGCCCATCTGTCCGAGTTGCTCAATGTCAGCAATCATCTGTGACACATGGTGCTCAACAGACGTACCCTCTGACATTCGAGCGTGGAAGAGCTTCTTCTGCAACTCATATCTTTGCGATCTAAGGTTAGATCGGTGAAGATCATGCAACTTCGCCATCATCTCATAGGGATCCAACCCCTTGTTTTGACGACGAAATTGCGGAGTCATAGCGGCAAGCATTACCGATTGAGCAGTCGCATTGTCATCGCTATGAGTCTTCCAAAGCTCTAGCTCAAGCAACTGATCAGGTCGGGGCTTAGGCCCAAGAGGTCGCTCTATAGTGTAGAGTAACTTCTCGGATCCCAGAACAATTCTGAGATTCATATCCCAGTCCTGAAAGTTTGTGCCATTAAAGACGTTGTCGCCCATGACAATATCTGTAATGCTTAACTTTCATGTCATCTTAACCGCAATAGTCCAACTATTCGATTAACGATGTATGGGTACAGTCTAACTGTTACAAGAAAAATAATAATATATTAGTCCAACTAATAAAAATAATTGACGAAATAATTTTGAAAGCGCGTAAAGCTAAGTATTTGAACGAAATTGCAAATTCAATACTAGCCTCCCACTATTTTTCGGCGAGCCTCTAACCCTCTGTTGAGTACTCAGAAACCTAGTTTCCTAGTGGGCTAGGATCCCGTTAAATAACACACAACCTTGACTTTGGCCAACAAGTTGTATGATATTTAACTAGGTAGATCTCTAAGATCAATTGGATCTCATCCAATTCCTAGATCCGGTAGGTGGACCTCCAAGTCCGAAACATATATACAATATATATGCCAATATATCCAATATATTTTCCTAACCTTTTTCCTCTGAATCAACTAAGCCTTGGCTTTGGCACAACAAGCTTAATGATTCCAGTTAAGCGGAACCCATTGACTTTGGAAAGCTTCGTAATCGATGTCGATGGACAAGAAGTGATCTTGACTTTGGCCAACAAATCACAACTTGGACAAGACATACGATATGGAACAAAGCCTTCATGATTCAAACACATCCGCGATGGACAAAGGTCTTGACTTTGGCCAACAAACCAGGGCCAATCTTGGATCTTGAGTAAGAATCACTCAATGGAAGGAAAACGCTTAATATTTATTGAGGGTTTTTCGCGTAAATTGGCAACCAATTTATTATCTTTGTTAGGTCTCATCATACACCCTTAATCATGCATTCTAACAGCATAATAAGGCGCGAGAATAAATTAATAATGATATGCGGATGGATATCTCACAGATTTTTCCTAGAACAAATCTCTCTCTTTCCTCTCCCGGCTAGCACTATTCTAACTTTTACCCAATTACATAATACAATGAAAGAAACCTCATAGATATTGAGGGGAATTGGTGAGAAGAGAATACAAAGAATCAAGAGAAGATAAGGCTGGACACGCAGGTCCAATTTAATAAATTCTAAATTTACAACAATTTCCAAAATTGCCATTCCCTTCTAATATCCATCTGATATACATTATTCAATAACACATCCATGTATTCACTCATAGCATGTTATTCAATCAATCTAATCCAATAATTAATCTTTGAATTAAGTGATCATCCAATGTTCAAACAACGATTTGATTTGTGCGAGTCCAACTCGTTTGAGAATAAGTACTCGAAGTACGAACTCTTGAATTATATCGAATTACAATTTAAATCTAATTTAATTCGTATTCAATACTAATTCTATATATTTAATTCCAAATTAAATAACTACACTTTTTAATGTGCCTTCCGATTTAGATTCCAAATCTAATCTAAATGGGTCTCAAAGCCCAATTAACATCCAATGTTATTTAATTAAAGTCCAATGGGCTTTCAATTAATTTCTTAAGGCATGGACTTTGGTCAATATGGGTCAAACCCAAATACCAAAGCCCAATTAAGGAATCACCATTATTTGCCAAGAAACCAATTTAGGCCCATTAGGCCCAATTAAACATTAAAAGGTCCATTAGTTATATTTGGACTTAATGGAGTGGTTTAGGCCCAATTTGGATCCAATCCAATTGACCCAAACCAACTTGGCCCAACCAAGCCCATTAGGCCCAAATACAACATTTAAAACCCAATTCCAAATTAGCCCAATTAATTAAATTCTAAATTCTAAATTTCATAATTTAATTAATTAAAGTGTATTACATCAATTAATTATCTAAATTAACATTTCCGAAATATCAATTTACTTAATTAATCATGCTTATCATCATCAAACATGTCCAACATTATTGAATCAAAAAAAATCATCTCATTTCATGTTATATCTCACGCATTAGGGTTTTATAAATTCGATTTCGATTTAATCCAATTAAATCCTAAATCAATTATCTCATGTCTTTCAACTCATCTAATGATCAAAAGAACAAAAAATACCATGACATTAGGGCATCTATAACTCTCGGCCATGCCTCAAATTGGGGAAAAATTTAATCCAATTCAATTTTCATCAAATTGATCATGCATAACTCTAAGTTATCATCATTCAAGCATACTCAATCAATCAATTTTATCAAATCATCCTCAAATCAATTTTACCCAAATTTTACCCTAAATTCATTTTCATGCTTATTGAAGGCTCTGATACCATTGTTGGTCTCTAAGACAATCCAAGATCATAATAAGCAATGAAAAAAAAGTGAATACATAAAGAAGTATGGCAGAATCATACTTACAATAAGCGGTTTTAGGATGCGTCAAAATCAAAAAATTTCTTCTCCAAGTTTCGGCCAAGCACCAAGTTGGGGAATGAGATCCAAGCTCCAAGCTTTATGCTTTGATTCCAAGCTATTGGGTGGTTTCCCTATCACCTTGGATGATTCCTTGGTGTGCTAGCACTTTAGAAAGTTTGCTACATATCTTAAAATCTTCCTTGCAATTCTCGGCAATGAGAGGCAAAGAGAGGGAGAGGATTTTCGGTAATTGAATGAGAGAAGAGAGGTGATGAAAATAATGACTTGTGTATCTTGTTTCAAAAAACAAAATATCATATACCAAAACTAAAATTTTGGTAAAAGTCAAAACCATGATTACACATAAAATATGTAATACAAGTCATCATAATTCTTTCACCAAAACCCATCACCAAAAAGCAACTTAAAGTGACAAGTGATGTGACATGTGGGCCCCACTTGATTCAAAATCTGAGTGGGCCCGTGACACATCCCGGGCTCGAGTTCGCTAATTCCGAATTAAAGAATTTTCCGTTGCGACGTAATTAAATCAAATTTAAATAAATAATTATGCCAAGCAAAATTACTATTCATAACTTCGTTTAATATATCGAATATATTATATTTTTGATTAATTCTAAATTAATCGTTCTCTCTCTTCAAATGGTATTTTATCCTAGATAAAATCTCTTCGTAATTAATCCCAGATTAATTATGCTCGAATCATACGTGATCGGTGAATCTTCGGGAAGCGACCCAAGAGATCCCTGGATATGTTGGTAGTAAATCCGGTCGTCGGACTATCCGAACACGTACGTACCTCGTACTACATTTTTACCGATTTACGAGACATGGTTGGCTTCTAGCAAAGCACCGTGCCTACCCAATTCTCCAGAAATATTCTTAATGGAATATACAATCTATATCAGGCGTAGTATACGTAGTATTGCGTATTGCGATACAGTATCGGATGTCACATGCAAGGCCTGAGGCTGGAATAGTGTATGCCCCGTACGAAGCATATATCGGATAACAAGCAACTAGTCTCTTTAATCGGATAATCATGACCATGTCATATTATCCCGATGGTTGCAACCAATTTAGAGTACCAGTTTTGTATCTCTGCGTGATCATCATCTCCATATGACTGAAGTGATACTTCCATCTTGACATCACACCCAATACACTACAATTCTCAACAAACCCAGAAGAGGCGTACACATAACCTGTTAAAGTCCCGGACGACCAAAACCAAAGCGTATTGATTGTCGCAAGTACTAGCGATGCAAGTCTCAGGTTAAGACCAAATACACCTACCCTGATGCGGACTCCCATAGACACATAGTCATACTACCAATGGGATTCTGTGGGGTCTATCCAGAGCGAAGCTGTTTCCATACCATCAGTAAACACAACCTCCTATCACACTTGCATAAGTATCCAATACTTAAATATATGAGAACTATGTCGTTACGCTTCCATAACACGCACAAATGCAATACTAGTCTATTCTGCATTATCGATGTCCAGTCTCGATAATACTACGACTAGGGATATTTAATGATTAAACCGTTATGGATTGATATTGTCTCATATCTTATAATCCGGAACTAATCATAAGGACTTTTATCATTTATTTATTTAAGTAATCAAATTACAAAATGATAAAATGCAATTTCCATTGCTACATAATTAATTTGTACAAAAAACCACAATGTCTTTTACAATAGTGACGCTATGGGTCATAATTGTCTAAACACTAGCAATATCTTTAACGGAAAAACATTGATGGGGGACCCATCGTCTACCATTATACATAAGGTCTTCTTTCCCATGATTTCTACTATAATGAAAAATGGACGGTTGTGATTCCTTCCCTCCATCAAGGGTTCTTTTTCAGTAAAATTAATAGCTTGCCTCCTCTCTTCTTGGACATACTATCTCTCTCAGCTATACCATGATTTTTCCCAAGGCTTCAACCTGTTGGTTTCTAATTAGGTCCCAAGATCATGAAATCAAGCAAGAAATTCGCATGAATACATCAGGAAGTAAGGCGGAATACATACTCACATTGAACGGTTTGAGATGCGAAGAACTAAACCACTTGGCCTCCTCCATGAAGCTCGGTTTTGGCCTCTTTGAACTGCTGGACTGCTTGGTTTTGGGCTGTGAAATTCCTCCAAGATTCGGCCATGGTTGACTCCATTGAAGCTCCAAGCTTCAAGCTCCAAAATTGGTTCCAAGCTCTAGAGTTCGTTTCCCTATCACCATAGTATAAACCCATGTGTGTGCTAGCACTACTCTTCTTCCTTTTGTTCTCTTCTTCATACGTTCAAAACCAGAAAAATGAGAGGAAGAACGGTTCCAAACCGTGAAGGAAGAAGGAGGGAAAAGAGATGGAGAGTTAGATGCGTAAGAGTGGTGAGAGAGAGAGAAAATGATTTTTGTTTATATATTTATTTTATTTTCCCAAAAACAAAACAAATACATAAATCATTTTCATATACCATTAATGTCTTTTCAACAACCACATCAATCACTCAATCAAGTGACAACTTGTCACATCACTCAAAGTGACATTTGATTTGATGCTTGATGTGACTAGCGATTTGACGCTCGATTTGACTTGCGTGCCGCACTCGAATTCGAAATGCGAATGCGCTCACAAATAATCCTGGGCTCGGGTTCGCTAATTCCAAATTAATGAAATTTCCGTCGGGACGTAATTAAACGATTACGCCTAGCGAAATCAATATTTACGTCGCTAACGAATTAATTCTAAATTAATTCGTTCGCCCGAATTAAAATCTAATTTTAATTCCGCGTCGAAATCCAATTTCGTTTAATATATCAAATATATTATTTTATCGATTATTCCAAATTAATCCTTCTCTCTCTTAATCAATATTTTATCCCAGATAAAATATCTCCGTAATTAATCCCAGATTAATTTTCTCTCTCTTCTAATTAATCACAGATTAATAAAGTGCGAGTCATACATCATCGGTGAATCTTCGGGAAGCGACCCATGAGATCCCCGAATATGTTGGCAGTAAATACGGTCGTCAGACTATCCGAACACGTAAGTACCTCGTACTACGTTTGTACCGATTTACAAGACAAGGTTGGCTTCTAGCAAAGCGCCATGCCTACCCAATTCTCCAGAAATATCCTTACAGGAATATGTGATCTATATCAAGCGTAGTATACCGAAGTATTGCGTATTTCGATCCAGTATCAGATGTTCACGTGCTAGGCCTGGGGCTGGAGTTGTGTCTGCCCCGTACGAAGCACATATCGGATGTCTGGCAACTAGTCTCTATAATCGGATATACATGACCAAGTCACAATATCCCGATAGCTCAAGCATTTAAGAGAACGAGTTCCGTATCCTATGTGACTCACATAGACACATAGTCATACTACCAATGGGATTCCGCAGGGGTCTATCCAGAGCGAAGCTGTTTCCCGTACCATCGGTAAAACACAACCTCCTATTACACTTGCATGAGTATCCTATACCCAAATATATGAGAACTATGATGTTGTGCCCTCACAACGTGCACAAGTGTAATACTAGTCTTTTACGTATTTATCGATGTCCAATCTCGATAATACTCTGACTATGGATATTTAATGATTTATCCTTCATGGACTGATATTGTCTCATATCATTCTCCGTCCAGGAACAAATCACAGGGACCTCTCATCATTTATACATCTAGGTGATCTAATCACAAATGATAAGAGTGCAATCTCCTTTGTCACATAGTTAATTTGTACAACAACACCATGATATATACAAATAGTGACGATATGGGTCATAATTGTCCAACAATCTCCCACTTGGCCTATAGCCAGTCACTCGAGTCTCTGACATCCGAACTATGTACGGTTGGCTCAAATTGCTGTGAAATGTTTTCGTCAGCGAATTTTCATGATTATCGTCTGATGCGATTTATTTGATCATCACATCGCCGCGATGTATGATTTGAACGAATCAGATGATTATCAAAATAAGTATCTGGATCGTCGATGAGACCATTAATTCTTTAGCATGTGTTGACGCCTAGCTCAGCTGCTAACAGAACTATATCTAATCAAATTAGATTTGTTATTGACCCAGATGGCTTTTATTGCTGCCTCAGCTGCTGCAATTAACCCGCATTTGTTGTTTATTCGGTAACTGTATCTTGCTTGGAAGATTTCCAGCTCACTGTTCATTTATACTATTGTATAGTACCTTTGTTACGACTTATAGTCGTTATCATGAAAGCCAAGCTTTCACCGATTATATTATGGGAATATCATTTCCAAGAAATGATATATCATCATTACTCAGGACATTTACTGTCAGTGCGCTCCCATTAACCTCCTTATATACACAATAATTATTTTCGTTTTGAATTAAATCATAAACTATTATGATTACATCAAAACGACAATTCCAAGAACCTAATGCTTGCTTCAATCCAAACATGGATCGAATAACCTGCAAACCTAGTTTGCTTGTTATGGTTCGACAAAACCGTCAGGATGTTGTAAACATCCTCCGAAAGGTTTCCGTTAAGGAAAGCGGTTTTGGCATTCAGCTGCCACATTTCATGAATGAAACATGCAGCATTAGCAAGCATTATCCAAATGGATTTACCATGGCAACAGGTAAAAGGTTTCGTCGTAATCAACACAATGTTGATAACTCTACCTTTTCGTTACAAGCCTAGCTTAGTACGTTGGTATGTTGCCATCCATGTATGTCTTCCTTGAAAACTTATAGTACCAATAGGCACAATGCCTTGCGGTACATCAACTAGTATCTAAACATAGTTGGTATACATGGAATCCATATCGGACTTTATGGCACTTTGCCATAATAGGGAGTCGATACCTTGTATCACTTCCACATACGTGGTCAGTTGGTATACCTCAATAAGATAGACATCTTTATGAGGTGAGATCAAAAACCCATACCCAGGTTGTTTTCTGAATCTCTCCAACATACGTGGTTCTTGTTTATTCGAAGATTATTGGAATAGTTTCATCCTTGATGAACTGTTTGTGTTCCATTAGGAATCGGTGCCAGGAATAGTATTACTCCGATTTTCATCGAGTTTTACTATCCTCCCACTTACCAATGCATATCGGTATTCCTCTTAGGAAAACCGCATGGTGAGCAACAATCTAATTGTTCTCTCGTGAGTTGTATAAGTACAATACTTATGGTATCCCTAGGATAACCAACAATTGGCATTTATCCAATTTGGGTTTTAGTTTGGTATCATCCAAATATATATTCCTAGCATACCCAAATCTAACAGGAATTTGAAACCCGGTTTCTTTTCCCATTCGTATCTAATATGAGATATGTCAAACAGATATTATGGAACCTTATTGAAAATAAGTTCTTGCACTGGTTAAAGCTTATCCGTTGAAGGAAATGCTAGCTTAGAGCGACTCATGATTAACCTTATCATGTCCAACAAAATTCGGTCTCTCATTTCGGACACACCGTCAAACTAACGTGTTCCGGGAGGAGTCCTCATTGAAGAATACTTTACTCTTTCAAGTATACGAGAAACTTATTGCTTAAGTATTTCCATTACGGTCTTACCGTGACGGTTTAATACTTTAGCCGATTTGTTTGTCTATTTCGTGTCGAAACTCTAAAAGTTTCCGATTTGTGTTTCAAAAGAAACACATAACCATACGCGATGCCACATCCGTAAAGGTCACGAAATATTCATATTAACATCTAGCCTAGCTAGACATGGGCCCACTTGCTTCACTATGAACTAGGGCTAACAGATTGGTGGCGCTGGCACTTTTACCAAGTAAATAGTGTTTTAGGCACTTTGCCCAATAAACTAGATTCGTATACTTTTTTGATTGGAATCAAATCGGTCCTAGTATCCACTCTTCGAAAGTGTGGATATACGAGTCTTGTTTAATTGTGTCCCTGACAACTATGCCACATACAAGTTTCAACCTGATCAAATCAGTTTGAGCTATTTATTTGTCATGTTATATATTTGAGATATTATTTATATTCAAAATATAAATGTTGTTATTCACATCTAATTTGTTTATCTTAATATCATCTTTATAAAATAAAACACTTTAGTGTTCTAGAATATAAAGGTTTACCCACAGCGGGTCAAACACGGATATAGAGATAATGTTTCTAGTCAAACTAGTTACATTATAACAGTTTCCTAATTTACGTACATACCCTAAGGGTAGTTCCTAAACTTAGGTATCTACGGTTAAAACAGCGACTTTCGTCCCGTTTTCAATTCGCAGATAAATCTCAATTGAAGTCAGTATCCCGTTCAAAACAGATTCTGAACATCAATACATATATTTTATGTACCACACTAAGTATTTAAAATCTAATTTTAATACTAGTTGTGAACATAATTATGACAATCATATTTGAAGTCAGAGCCTTGCTCGTCTTCAATTCCTTCTTGGGATATGTCCTTTTATCTTCCTAGAAGATTATAATGATTTTGCATTTGCCCTTTTCAACATTCCAGTAGCCTTTGGCCAAGCCTCGGGTTTCTAGAATATCGAAGTAAGGTGCGCCTTGCGCTATTTGCCTAATTGCAAACTTTTACTTTGTCTTCTTGAGAATAGTCATTAATTCTCCAAGAATTATTTATTGCAATTTAGTATTTCAAAGATCTAAAATGGATCCATGAAAATCCTTCAATTTCATTTATCATACTTTAAGGATCTAATCTTTAGTTCTGATTCATAAATTAAGGAGTCTACTGCGACAAGCATAATGGATTAAGCACTTAAGTTATCATTACATAAATCTTCCAAAGATTATGCTCTACTATTTGCTTAACTCCGGGCTTAGGCTTAATACGTTATTTTATCAAATAAACTAACTTATTATTTTTCCAGGACCATCCTGAAATTATTCCCAATTTGAAAATTAAACCATTTAAACACATTTTCCCCAGGATTATGTTTTAAATGTCAATCTTTCAATTTTATCTTGATTCTAATAGTCCAACTATTCAATCAATGATTTGTGGTACTATGTATTATATTGATTATTATAGTCCAACTATACAATCAAATATAATTTAAATCAATTAACCTCAATTACATTGATTACTATAATCTAATTTAAAATCAACTGTAAATTGAAATTAATTAATTCAAATATATTAATTACTATAATCCAATTATATAATCAACTATAATACAGTCCAACTGTTTAATTAAAACAACAATTTAAATATTAGTCCAACTAACATTTAATCTAACGACGAAATAATTTGTGATTGAGCGCGTATGGCAAGTAATTAAACGAATATTGCAAATTCAATTTTTGCCTCCCACTATTTTTCGGCGAGCCTCTAACCCTCTGTCGAGTACTCGGGAAATCGTGTTTCCTAGTGGGCTAGGATCCCGTTAAATATCACACAATCTTGACTTTGGCCAACAAATTGTATGATAATTAACTAGGTAGATCTCTAAGATCAATTGGATCCAATCCAATTCCTAGATCCGGTAGGGGGACGTCCAAGCCCGAAACATATATCTTATATATGCCAATACATCCAATGTATTACCTAACCTTTTTCCTCTGAATCAACTAAGCCTTGGCTTTGGCACAACAAACTTAGTGATCCCAGTCAAGCGCGACCCATTGATCATGGAAAGCTTCGTAATCAATGTCGATGGACAAGAAGTGGTCTTGACTTTGGCCAACAAACCACAACTTGGACAAGACACCAATATGGAACAAAGCCTTCGTGATTCAAACACATCTTCGACAGACAAATGCCTTGACTTTGGCCAACAAACCAATGTCCATCTCGGATCTTGAGTGAGAATCACTCAATGGAAGGAAATACACTTAATATTGAACGAGGGTTTTTCGCGTGCAAATTGGCAACCAATTTATTATCTTTGTTAAGGTCGCATCATCATACACCCTTAAACATGCTTTCTAAACACATAATAAAGCGCATATGAATAAAATAATAATGATATGCGGATGGATATTTTACATTGATCCTAGATCAAATCTCTCATTTTCTCTCTCCAAAGCTAGCACATGTATTTACTTCTACCCGTTACACTACCCTTCTAAAGAAACCTCATTTACATTGAGGGGAATAGGTGAGAAGAGAATACAAAGAGTATAGAGGTGATAAGGCTGGACACGCAGGTCCAATTAATAAATCAAATTTATTACAAATTTCTAAAATTGCCCCACCCATCTAATATCCATTCGATATACATTATTCATGCATCGCAACCATGTATTCATACAAGCATGTTTTCAATCAATCTAATCCAATTAATTAATCTGATAATTAGTGATCATCCAATGTTCAAACAACGATTTGATTTTTGCTCGAGTAAAACTCGTTTTGCGAATAAGTACTCAAAGTACAAATTCTTGAATTAAATTAAACTATAAAATTAAATCCAATTCAATTGTATTTAATACTAATTCACTATTTAATTCCAAATTAAATATTACACTTTATTAACGAACCTTTACGACTTAAATTCCAAATTAATCGCAACGGGTCTCAAAGCCCGATTAACATCTAATGTTTATTTAATTAAAGTCCAATGGACTTTTAATTAATTTCTTTAAGGCGTGGACTTTTGGTCAACTCGGGTCAAACTGATAACCAAAATCCAATCCGGGAGTTACCCCATAAGCCCATAAATCAATCTTGGCCCATTAGGCCCAATTAAATAATTAAGGTCCATTAGGTCATAATTGGACTTTTTGGATGCGGTTTTAGGCCCAATTGGATCCAACCAAATTGGCCTAAACCTAACTTGGTACAACCAAGCCCAAAAGCCCAATTACAATCTTTAAGGCCCAATTTCCAAAACAAGCCCAATTAATTAACTTATAAAATTCCAAATTCCATAATTAATTAACCTAAGTGTAATCCACAATTAACCACCCAATTAATATTTCTAAAACATCAATTAGCATAATTAATCATGCACTTTAATAACAAATAATGTCCAACACAATTTATCAAAATCAAACCCATTTTACATGCTTAAAGTCTCGGCAATTAGGGGTTTTTTCAATCCGATTCGGTTTCAATCCAATTGAATCCACAATCATCATTTCTCAAATCAATTCAACTCATCCAATGAATCAAAATAAAAAAAAAAACAATGAATTTCATGTCTTACTAAATTCGGCCAAGCCAACTTAAAAGGGAAAAATCTTCCAAATCAAAATTCAATCCAATTGAGCTTCAAAACAACATTACCCTATTGTTTTAAGTCATCCAATGATCAAACAAACAAAAAATCACCAAGATATTAGGGTCTCAATTTTCGGCCATGCCCAAAAATTTGGGGAAAAATGGATCCAATCCAATTTCATGAAATTGAACATACACAACTTCAATTCATCAACATACAAGCATACTTAATCAATCAATTCAACCAATCATGCTTCAATTGATTTTACCCAATTCAAACCCTAACTTTTTCATGCTTGATCAAAGCTCATAGATACCATTGTTGGTTTCTAATTAGGTCCCAAGATCATGAAATCAAGTAAGAAATTCGCATGAATACATCAAGGAAGTAAGGCGGAATACATACTCACATTGAACGGTTTGAGATGCGAAGAACAAAACCACTTGGCCTCCTCCATGAAGCTCGGTTTTGGCCTCTTTGAACTGCTGGACTGCTCGATTTTGGGCTGTGAAATTCCTCCAAGATTCGGCCATGGTTGACTCCATTGAAGCTCCAAGCTTCAAGCTCCAAAATTGGTTCCAAGCTCTAGAGTTCGTTTCCCTATCACCATAGTAAAACCCATGTGTGTGCTAGGACTACTCTTCTTCCTTTTGTTCTCTTTTCATGCGTTCAAAACCAGAAAAATGAGAGGAAGAACAGTTCCAAACCGTGAAGGAAGAAGGAGGGAAAGAGAGGGAGAGTTAGATGTAAGAGTGGTGAGAGAGAGAGAGAAAATGATTTTTGTTTATATATTTATTTTATTTTCCCAAAAACAAAAAATACATAAATCATTTTCATATACCATTAATGCCTTTTCAACAACCACATCAATCACTCAATCAAGTGACAACTTGTCACATAACTCAAAGTGACATTTGATTTGACGCTTGGTGTGACTAGCGATTTGACGCTCGATTTGACTTGTGTGCCGCACTAGAATTCGAAATGCGAATGCGCTCGCAAATAATACCGGGCTCGGGTTCCCTAATTCCAAATTAACGAATTTTCCGTCGCGGCGTAATTAAACGATTACGCCTAGCGAAATCACTATTCACATCGCTAACGAATTAATTCTAAATTAATTCGTTCGCCCGAATTAAAATCTAATTTTAATTCCGCGTTGAAATCCAATTTCGTTTAATATATCAAATATATTATTTTATCGATTAATTCCAAATTAATTGTTCTCTCTCTTTAATCAATATTTTATCCCAGATAAAATATCTCTGTAATTAATCCCAGATTAATTTCACTCTCTTCTAATTAATCCCAGATTAATAAAGTGCGAGTCATACATCATCGGTGAATCTTCGGGAAGCGACCCATGAGATCCCCGGATATGTTAGAGTAAATACGGTCGTCGGACTATCCGAACACGTAAGTACCTCGTACTATGTTTGTACCGATTTACAAGACAAGGTTGGCTTCTAGCAAAGCGCCATGCCTACCCAATTCTCCAGAAATATCCTTACAGGAATATGTGATCTATATCAAGCGTAGTATACCGAAGTATTGCGTATTTCGATCCAGTATCGGATGTTCACGTGCTAGGCCTGGGGCTGGAGTTGTGTCTGCCCCGTACGAAGCACATATCGGATGTCTGGCAACTAGTCTCTATAATCGGATATACATGACCTAGTCATAATATCCCGATAGCTCGAGCATTTAAGAGAACGAGTTCCGTATCCTATGTGACCATCATCTCTATATGACTAGAGTGATAATTTTGTCTTAACATCACACCCAACACACTAAGATTCTCAATATACCCAGCATTGGCGTACACAAAACCTGTTAAAGCCCTGGACGACCTCAACTAAAGTATATTGATTGTCGCAAGTATTAACGGTGCAAGTCTCAGGTTAAGACCAAATACACCTACCCTGATTGCAGACTCCCATAGACACATAGTCACACTACCAATGGGATTCCGCAGGGGTCTATCCAGAGCGAAGCTGTTTCCCGTACCATCGGTAAAACACAACCTCCTATTACACTTGCATAAGTATCATATACCCAAATATATGAGAACTATGATGTTGTGCCCTCACAACGTGCATAAGTGTAATACTAGTCTTTTACGTATTTATCGATGTCCAATCTCGATAATACTCTGACTAGGGATATTTAATGATTTATCCTTCGTGGACTGATACTGTCTCATATCATTCTCCGTCCAGAAACAAATCACAGTGATCTCTCATCATTTATACATCTAGGTAATCTAATCACAAATGATAAGAGTGCAATCTCCTTTGTCACATAGTTAATTTGTACAACAACACCATGATCTGTACAAATAGTGACGCTATGGGTCATAATTGTCCAACACAACCATGGCTCTCCTATGCTCTTGGGATGAACATAGCAACTCACATATACTGACTTGGGACCATGTCTCTTCAACTGCTAGAGTAAGGTATTTTCTTCATCTTTCCATTCTTTCTCTTCTCCTTTCTCCTTATTCTTTCTCTATTCTTCTTTTTCAACAGTGTCATTATCAAATTGACCGCTCTTTAACTTCCATTTTACTTCTTCCTTATCATTGCTCGAAAAGTCCTCCCAAAATCTATCGTTTTCGCTTTCTCATTTATCATTGTCGCTAGTGTCTCATATTCCCATGATGTAAGCTTGTTGATGGAAGGTTTGTAATATATGTTCTTCGTTTAGGTCTGACTTGATCATGTAGTTTGGTGGTGGTACGACGTGGTGGTTTAGTAAGGGATTTCGGTTAGTGTTTGGTTGGCTCCTTTCAGGGTCGGGTATTTTATGACTATCGATGAGGTCTTGGATTTCATGTCTAAGGCGATTGCAGTTATCAGTATCATGACCTTTTATTGATGGAAGTGATAGTGTTAGTCTAGTCTCATATGACGGGGTACATGGTTTGGTGATGGTTTGGGGTCGAGGGGTTTCAACAAGCTTTGCCTTTTTAGCTTCTCAAATACCTTTGATAAGGGCCTGCCAAGATTGGAAAAACTACTGTTATGAATGGCCATGACTTCAGCATGACTAAGTTTCACTCCAGATGGTCCTCCAAAGGTTCTATTATTTTGACCATAGATTTTCCTATTTTCAGCCTCATCCTCTTCTATATCCATCATTGTCCCCTTCAATTATCTGAAGTCAATAATCATGGAATTCATCCTCTTTATCTTGTTAAATTAAAGGCTTTGTTCTCTTATAATCATTTTAATTTGATCTTTTTAATACGGTCAGGTCTATATTTTTAACAGCTGGCCCCTCCAACTATCGAAAAATTCTTTGAAACTTTCGTCGGGCATTTGTTTGGTGTTTTCCAAATCACGGAGTGACACATATATCTTCATGTCTCTAACATATTGATTCAGAAAATATTTTGCCAAGGCCCTCCAGTCATCCTTCATTTTCTTCTCTAGATTGTGATACCGTACTACGGGCGCTCCCTCCAATGACATCTCAAACATCTTCTACATTTGCTATTGGGATATCCTAGTTGAACTTATCAGAGAGATATACTTCCATAGATGGACTTTCGGGTCTCCATCGCCATTGAATTTTGTCATTTCAGACATCTTGAAATGGGTGGGCAATTGCTCCATAAATGCCATAACCCCGTAATCCAGCAAGCCCTCATGCTTTCCTTTCATTTCTGCGCCACTACTTCTATCTGCCCTTTTTAGTTTTTGTAGCTCGGTCTCGGCTTGAAGCTTATCCATCATTTCTACTGTGTATTCTATTATGTCTTCTTCATCATCCACAGTGGGATTCTCCTCAACCTTACTCTCGGGTTCCTCCTACCTCTTTCCCCCAGTCTCGGCTCTTATTGCCTGAGATGCATTCTGATTGACCATTGCATTGTTTAGGGTTTGCAGCTATTTTTCCATCTTGTTTACGGTGGCCTCCAGTTGGTCGACTCGAGAACTATCTTCACCAACCATTTTTATGTTGTTCGAGATTGTCTTCTTTATTACCTTTCCTTTCTCTCAAACCCAACGCTCCCATATGATGGCTCAAATCACAAAGGGTTAGTATAATGCATGGGATGCATATATGCTTGTATGCATGAAATAAATGGTAGTTCACAAAGAATGCATCCTTCCAACATTATCTCTCCCACACATGTGGTACGTCCAATATCTACCCTAGGTATGGCTTAGCTTATATACCAACAAGAGGTTCTCTCAAATGCTAAAGGTGAACTATAGCTACTTCGGTTCTATTCCATCGTTAAGGGACAAGAACCGCCCATTTACAATAATAACTAGGCCTAATATGGGGATTGTGTCGTTGTCTCGAAGTGAAAAATTGGACCCTTGGTAATCACGTTCGTTTGAGATGGGCCTCAAAAGATTTAAAAGCATCTCACGGGCTACAGCAAGGCCGCACATTTTGAGAGTAGGTAATAGACTCATGCCTTGACACACTTGGATTCCAACTAAATAAATTTAGGTCTAACGGGGTTTTCATTCAAGTTGGCTCGTTGAAATTTCAAACTATCCAACCCAATCATCATGGAACGCAAACTTGTCCCATTTGAAAAGGCCCAACAAGTTTTCACTCCATGATAAGGAATTTAAATTACTTTAAATGGCTTAGACTCTAACACATGTATTAGGGATGCTATTCCTACGGAAATCATCTATTGACTCACATGTGGGCTTATCATAAGTCAGGCTTAGGCTCTCATTAGCGGAGGTTTGTTCATAAATAGGTCTCCCCACTCAAGGGTTCAAAAGACCAATGAACACACCTTTTTTATACCTCGAGCGTATGTGCCAATGAGTGTTGGCTATCACCACACAGTGATCCACCGCCTTGAGTGAAAGCGATTTCTCAATGTTTGATGTCATCGGGGTAGAAGGTATGTAAAAAATAATAAAGATATAGCTCATTCAATTTTACTAGACGACGATGCTCGCCACTTCCTGTCTCGTCTTTCACCTTCCCGCTGGGGCTTTCCCAAGGATAGGGGTTATTTTCACACCCTTCCAGCCGTCTTTAACTGGGGGCTGTAGAACGAATGTGAAATTGGGCGGCTCTAAACGATGAACTACTTTCTTCAGACGTACTCCCTTTCTTTCGAAAGTAATTACTTCATGCGAAACTATAGACGGATTTTCTTCGGTAAATGCTGCCTTTGACTTAAGATTTCTATTGTTAAGTGGTTGGTTATGCTCTCAAGTATGCTTTGTATTGCAATGTTCGGTTTTTTAGCACCTAGTGTCCTAAAGCCAACTGGTTTGGGAGTCACTGACCCAAAGCTCGCTACATGGATTGAAGATGTTATAAAATATGGTATTTTTTCGAGGCTGATTCTCTATCCCCAGTGGAGTCCCACCTATAGGAGCAAAGCAGGATTTCCTGATATGCCTATGACGTCGGTAATCACGACACTACTGAGCTCGTAGAGAGTATGTATAGTCCCTTGGGAGAAATAACCAGAGAGTAATGGAGTCGCCACCTAATATGAGACACTAGGAATGATTTAAGGCTACATTACACCCCTCGCAAGGTCCGATCTTAAACTTATTTGGGTTCAAAATGGTCTTTTACTGATGCCAGTATAATACAAAGGTTCAAAAGATGATCTTTATGTCTTATAATGCATAAATCACACATAATAGTTCATACTGAATACAACAAACATCATACATTCATTAATTACAGTGAGTAAAGATAAATTAAATTCGATCAGATAGAGCAAAATCTGACCTACTGTAAGTCTTCATGTTCGACTAGATGTATAAGATGATCGACCAGACTTGCTGCGTAACCTGTAAAGCGTAGGAAAGCAGGGTCATATCCTCACACATCAATCACCACATCATCAAAGAAAACTATTAGCATAATAAACATATAATGATAAATAATAGATGTTTAAGCGTAAAAGAAACAAAACATACACTTGAAGTCTTGCACGTCTATTTCCATATGGTACGAGGAATTATATCCCTAGTGCATACCATATTACTATCCATTCGGAATCAGTTATAGAATTTATGTCCGCGTTTTCATCTTATATGCCACAGAAAATGGATTATTTATTGTCGCTAGTTAAACGGTCGGACTTATTGTAAGACGAATACATGTCCAGCTGGACATACACATGTTTGGCCGGATATGAAGCGTCAATCAAAATAATGAACCGAAGATGCGAAACTAAATATTAAGTGCCCTTAGGTTGTACCTCAAACGATACCTGGCTATCAGAATACTTATACAAGTCAAAGAAGTGTTTTAGTTTTGTACTGTAGTACTATGGTCGTGGCTCATGTTTGAAGATTTAGAAGAAGGCAACGGTCGAAGGTTTTTTAGGGATGTTTTTGGTTCTCTGAAAACAATGGTCTAAGGTGCCTCTGTCTCTGAATTTTGATGTCAAAAATCTCCAAAACTCCCTCTCTCTTGAACATGAACCTTTTTTATAGTGCTTAGGTTTCATTTTAACAGGGAAAATCTTCTCTGATAAGGGAAACTTCTTATTTTAGCAAAAGGTATTTAGAGAAATTATTTTTTAAAGAAGAAACTGATGTTTTACAAGATTTGGGCTTAAAAAGAAAGAGAGTGTATCCTTCTATAAAACTAAAAATCGAGGCATATATGGCTAGACATTGAGTCATTTCCGGCTAAATATGACTAACATATGTCCGACATAAACGACATATGGCCATGGCTACAAGAGACTCATCATCAAGCTAGATGTAAAAATATAGTGTCTACAGATCTGTAGGAACATAGCACGGGGAAAGGCATAAGGCCTCCGTGTTATTTGCAGACTCAAGGCCTACATAGCATGAAGAGGAAAATTCTCTTATGGCGTTGGCTGCTCCCTGATCCATAGGTCGGTTAGCCTGAGATGTTTGGACTGTGAGATCCAAAATTGTTATTTTACGTAACATGGGACAAGATGATGTCTCAATTGCCACAATATTTTTGGGTCGGTGCGAAGTGCGTGATACGTCACCTCCGTTACACTTTTCATTTTTGTTTTACATTTTTTGTGCAGCCTGGTCTAGGATGCCATCACCAGTGAGAGTGGGGATGACTTGAGGTTGAAAATCTTCCATCGGAAGTCTTTCTAAGTTGAATGGATCGAGCTTGGGTACATCCCACTTGAGCTTTATGTTATGTGAGATTAGTAAATGAGGGATTCTTCCCTTATGGCCAAATTTTTTGAATCGTTTGGGGTTGTGTATGTCTCATCGAGGCCTTATGCTATGTGAGAATGGCACAAAGATGGATCATTCCCTTGTGAGAAAGTGATTATGTTGGCCTAAGATTGGATTCATTCCATCGAGGCCTTATTATACCCATTGGCATGAGGTTAGAGTTTCTCCCTCATGGCTTTGATTGAGTGGCACAAGAAGGGGCCATTTCCTTGTAGCCATATGTGTTGAGTAGCTCGGAGTCGGATTTGTTCCACTAAGGCCTTGGTATATTGAATGGTCTGGGGTTATAATATCTCTCCCACAACCATACTAAGACGAGCATCATAGAGGGCCAAGTTCCCTCGAGATTTCTAATATGAATATTTTAGAGTCAATATTTCTCCCCCAAAACCCTACCAATATGAACGACATATACGGTTAAGCGCCATCAGGATTGTGAATAAACATGGCAAGCTAGCATAAGAATGAATATGGGGAATCCAACCTAAAAAATTTGGCTAAGTACCAACAAATGCAAACTCGGATCATCCGAAAAGAGTGGGATGATGCCTCAGGGCGTCAGAATATCCTTTAAGAGGATGGGCCATTTTATGGATTATTTGAGTATGAGACCGCCGCGAAGGGTTCCTTTGAAGTGGTTCAGAATTTTCTAAATATTGAAAGTTTCCTAATGATATCGGATACATGGCCTCACTTGGACATCGCAATGACGATAGACAGACTAATGGTCTGGTTAGGATTAGATTTTCAAAATGGGTTAGCTCATTGCTGTGCTCGGGCATCAGTATTGGTTTAGGAGGAAAGGCCTTTATTGGGTCGGCTGAATCAATTGATGAGCCTAGATCGATTATATTACCAACTTGATTATTAAGGTTGATTATGCAAATGAAAAATTTTGCTACGTATTGAAAAAAGAAAGTGCCCTAGATCGGGTCTTTGCTTAGTGTGTGATTCGAAGTGAAAATGGAAAAATAAGAGAGTATACAAAAAGGAAATATTAAGTAAATTTTTAGTTTACATTTTGGGCCCCCGAGGGATTTTTCATATGGGTGATTAGTTACATTAGAGGATGGGCCAGAAACATCTTCAGCCATAGCAGAAGCATCAGCAACAAGAGGCACCGAGGTCAGGGGGCTGGTTCGAGGAAGGCCTCCTCGAGGATTATTTCCTCTTGACAACCTGGAGGACCTTTTGGAACCCACTTAAGTTCAGGTCGGGGTATGTCTCATTGATCAGCTATAGGGACTCCTCCAAAACTTCGACTTGGGTATCAACCTTGGCGTCTTCAATACGATCTTCAAGGTTGGCTTGCAAATCATTTAGTTAGGCTCGGGTCTTGGTCAATTTGTCATTTGTCTTAGCCAGCTCATCTCTGGCTTTCTCTTGCTCTGTTTCATTTTTCGCCAAGCTTCCCCTCAATGATGGCTGTATTTTCCTACTGTAGTTTGAGTTTAAAATCCATGGAGGTAACCTCAGCACGGGCTTCATCCCTCTCATTTCTTGCTGTTTAGAGGGATTGACGGAAAGCTTCAGTTTCGCCTTTGGCCTCCTCCACTTTCTTGAGCAACTCATGCTCATTATGAGTCAACTTGTTTTGATGCCTTTGAGCCTGACCACCCTCAACAATGATGCTTGAAAGCACGTCCATATTGGTGGCCATGAGATAAGTCAATTGTGCATGAAGACAATGGGTCTATTTGTGAAAAAATGATGAAAGCAAAAGGCTTAGTTAGGAGAAATTACCTTCGATTAGAGGCGGTCCACTTTCTGGATGACCTCTTCGGGGGAGATTCTCTCATAGACTGAGGCCCTGTTGATGTCCATGTGCTGAGCTAAGTAGTTGATGGTCGGCAAGAGGTGGGCCAGACTTTCCCTCTCATTCTCTAGGAGGTCGTCCAACCCCCAAAGTATAGATTACCCCATTCTTGGGAGCAGAAGCCGCTGGGCCTTGTAGCAAGGGGCAATGGTCTTCTTCCGCAGGGACTGCTCGGGGATCTCTTTAGGGGTCTCAGTCCCGATCTGATGGAAGCGTATTTTTTGAGTCCTTAAGGGTGTAGCTGAGATTTGTGATGTTTGGGTGAATGGAATTTGAGTTTATCTCGGTGAGGGAATATTTAAGGTTTGGGTCGGTGTGGCAGAGGACTGCATGGGGGCTTTTTCTTTTTGGGATAGAGGAATTAGTGTGGTGAGTCTAGAGCGGCTTTCATTATGACTGCCCTAGGCTCGAAATTTAACTTTCCAAGTGATCTGTAATGGGCCGGGTCTTCTTCCTGACATGTCTGTATTAAGAAAACACAAGGGTAGGAAAAATAAACCAGAGGTCGAGTCAGTAAAAAATAGATTGAAATGGACAGTAACAAGCATTAGAAGGAGAATAAAAGTTAGTCGGTTAGTCAGAGCATACTGAATTATTTATCGGCCGACTGAGGGGAGCTCGGTATAAGGTCATCATCACCGAAAGAAGATAGGTTGATAAGGTTTCTATAATGACTTGTATATTGAGAGGTTGTTTTTTCCTCGCCTTGACCTCATGGCGAACCTTTGATGGATCATCCAACAAGCTGCGATGGGTACAAGTTAGATGGCAAACTGAAGATGAAAATTTCTAATTATAGGAAAAAATGAAAGGGAGGACAGGCTATGACCTTTAACTCGGAAGACAGTCAGTACAGTGATCTCCTCACCAGAAATGATTTAGGTATTACCTCATGCTCCCCTGACCCAGAACCATTTATCTTTGAAGTTTTTGTTGGTAGCTGGGAGATATTTAATTAAATGTTTACCACGGGCGTAGGTGGACAAGTAGTACTAACTTTTTTATTCTTTAGGGTTGGCATTCAGTCGGTAAAGCCTCTTCAGGTCTTCAACCGATGGCTCACTCAGGTCAAATCTGTTCCAGATGACATAGAACCCAGAAACGACCCTCCATCCATTCAGGTTCAGTTGGCATGGGGCCAAGTTCATTTCTCCCAGCATCTTTGCAATGTATCCTTAAATGATAGGTGCAGACCCATAACAAAGAAAGTCGTATAAAGGGCAACTTGATCGCCACTTGATCGGCTCACCTGATCTAATTCCTCATGGACGTCCAAACTAATCTGTACAGGAATTTCAAATATCTCATTGAGCTGGTCCAGTTCAGGTTGGGTAATGGTAGAGGCTCTTCCCATGTCTAGGTTGACGAAGTCCGGGAGGGAGGTGTTGGCTCAGGTTGGGCTATTCTTTTGGTATAAGACTGGTTTACTTCTTCCGATGGGGTCGATGTTGTGTCATAGTCACTGTGTTTCCACTGATCTTGAGCTTCCCACTTCAACTGGATCGATTGGACGTAGGGCAGGTGCATCGGGGGGTAAGACGTTGAGTGGACTTGCAAATGAGGATTCAGAGTCTGACATTCCTAAGAAGTGACCCGAGGAGGAATGTTAGTAAAAAATCAACTAAGCTTTTTTTATAATTTTTATGGGCCTATTCCTACTGTTAGTTGAGATTTTTATTTACCTGGGGTTCTCCATGTCATCCCTACCATGTGACTAACCCTAGAAAACTTTAAATACCTTAACAATGGTGGAATAATAAATCTGCAAACAATAGCACATCCAAACACAGAAAGCCAACCCAACCTACCAACACGAGCCTAAACCAAACACAAACCCAAAACACACATCTATTCAACAACATCATAAACCCAGAAACACATATATGCACATCAATCTAAACCCAAACCTCATATAGACCCACACAAAACCCAGAGCATGCTATCAAACAAGGCGTATATTCGTCATGTTCATTGTACATCAGTTATAAATGAAAAACCAGATCAGTAAAAAGAAAGTAAAGAGAAAAATCCAAGAGCCTTTACTTGTATACTGAAGACGAAGGTTGAGAAGATGAAATTGTTGAGAAGTCTCGGAGTTGCAGAGGATGCTTGAGTTTTTTAGAGTGTTTGAGGGAGAAGAATTTGGCAAAAGTAAGGAACCGTATAGGCGTGGCCTAAAAATAGGCAACTCAGACAGATCTTGATCGTTGATTTGGAATGTGAGTTGTGGATTGATGACACGTGTGGGGTCAATCAATCACTGTCGTTGAGTTCAGATCAATGGCTCAGATGAGAGTCACGAACTCGGTTCATCTCAGCCACACGAGTTTTGGCGCGCAAGTCATAGAAGGGCGACACTTTACACATTGAGGAGATGAAATAAAAAGGGATTTGACTGATGTGATGAGTATTTAAAGAAGACTATTATGCCATCACATATTCCTAAGGACGATTCAAAAACCCTAAGAATGTATTTTCAAATAGCGGTTAAAGAACGACAATTATCATTAAAATGCATCTTTGGTAGTATGCTGAGCAGCTAGCCCCGAAAAGTATGAACATATAAAGAGTTTAGGCGATACGAAGTTTTTAGAAGGCAACAACTCGAAGACACTATATCATTGTGCACCGCCCTTTTTTATAAAGTTCCTGGCATCAACTCACCAACTCGTTGATAGAGGGAACTAGGGACAAATGTTGATGGTGGTTTTTCACCTTGATGAAGATTCAAATATCGAGCAAGGGTATAATAGGTATTGTACTTAGCCAAAGTTGGATGATAAAAACCCAATGGCCCGGAGAGACAGAAGGGATTTGACAAAGGAACCCAATCACATGATTCAATGGGGGTCCTCCAAAAGACATAACTTATTGATGATGAAGCAAGTTGGGATACCGGCCCGACCACCTGAAGGATATTGATTTAGGGTTTTAAAGAGTTTGTTGAAACCTGACCCGAGGGGTCTTAGTCAGTGAAACCCCGACTTGGTTGAGAGAGCTGAAGGAAAGCTTTTATAATATCATCTACCTCGGTGTGCCAACCTGAGGAATGAAGATGGGATCACAGGCCGACCTGTGTTGGAGTCATATAACGTATACCCTATTTGAGAGGATAAACTTCCAGAAGGCTAATGATGACTGTGGAAAAAGCAACGGTTCTCATTAGAAGTAGGCCCTGCCAGCCGCCATAGGCCGGTACAGTGGCAGAGAGGTGGTAGAACAGAGCTGCCATAGGCCGCCATAGGCTGATGCAATGACAGTGAAATGGGTGATTCTGATTGGCGCATTTGAGGGTAGTTGAGGAGAATTGTGATGGCAATGATGGCAAGATGACATGGGCTGTCGTCATTGGTGGTGGAATAATGAATTTGGATACTTATATAAAGGGGTTGAAGATTCAGATTCAAAGGTCAGAAAATTTCGCATTTCACTACTTGTAAAAAAGCTAAGAGCTTAAAAACTAGTGATAGAGAGAGAAAGTCAGTCGGTTACCTAACCAAGTAAGTGAATAGTACCGGGGTAGTGTAAGACCCAAGGTGTATTATCACTTAAAGAGTTCATTTCCCCATTGTAGCTCGGGTCGGTCTTGACCTCGAGCAGTAAAATAATACACCTCATTTTCCCGTGGATGAAAGTTGGAACCACTCTCCGCCGAACCACGTAAACTCTGTTGGATAAATGAAAACAGAGTATTGAAAAAGAGTATTTCTACAGGTTATAGCTGAAATCTGATGCAATCTCAATATTTATTTAGAACTGAATGTGCTTTTATATAGACTTAAAAGTGAACTGAAAAAGCTAAAAACACTCAACTAATCACAAGATATTTTGTCACTAGTAACAAACTTATTTGATTAACAGAAAATCAAGGAGAACTAATTTCCAGAAAATATCTACAGTAAATCAAGGAGTGAAATATTTACAATATCTCTTTGACCAATTCTTGAATCAACCTCTAACACTCCCTTTTGATTCAAAATTGCACACACCAAACAGTGATCTAAAGTAAGTATGCTTCTGAAATGGAAGTGCCTTTGTGAATGTGTCTTCTACCTGATCACTCGGCGATAAGAGAAGACAGAGGAAGAGGCAGAGGAAACTATGATCGTGGAAGAGGCGGAGGAAACTATGATCGTGAAAATCAACACCAACACTAACACCAACACCAACACTAAGAACAAGACAACCAATTTC
>SKCR01004542.1:0-30788 GCA_019454045.1 Zanthoxylum bungeanum | reverse complement strand
GGTGCTCTTATGTACTGCAGTCATCGGGATAATATGACTAGGTCATGATTATCCGATTATAGAGACTAGTTACCAGAGATCCGATATGTGCTTCGTACGGGGCAGACACAATTCCAGCCCTAGGCCTAACGTGACATCCGATACTGGATCGAAATACGCAAAACTACGTGTACTACGCCTGATATAGATCACATATTCCTTTAAGAATATTTCTGGATAATTGGGTAGGCATGGTGCTTTGCTAGAAGCCGACCATGTCTTGTAAATCGGTAAAAGCGTAGTATTAGGTACGTACGTGTTCGGATAGTCCGACGACCAGATTTACTGCCAACATATCCGGGGATCTCATGGGTCGCTTCCCGAAGATTCACCGATGACGTATGACTCGCACTTTATTAATCTGGGATTAATTAGATGAGAGAGAAAATTAATCTGGGATTAATTATGGAGATATTTTATCTGGGATAAAATATTAATGAAAGAGAGAGAACGATTAATTTGGAATTAATCGATAAATAATATATTCGATATATTATACGAAATTAGATTTCGAAGCGGAATTAAAATTAGATTTTAATTCGGGCGAACGAGTTAATTTAGAATTAATTCGTTAGCAACGTGAATAGTAATTTTGCTAGGCATAATTATTTAATTATATTTGATTTAATTACGTCACAACAGAAAATTCGTTAATTTGGAATTAGCGAACCCGAGCCCGGGAGTGTTTGTGGGCCCACTCGCATTTCGAATTCAATTGCAGCTCACAAGTCACATCACGCGTCACATCACTCGTCATTCAAGTGATAGATGTCTTGTCACTTTGAGTGATTGACAACCAGTCACTATTAATGAGTGATGTGAGTTGTTGGAAGGCATAAATGCCATACACCTTTTTGGGAATTGGTAATTGCTTTTGGTATTTGAATTTTGGAAATTAAAATAACCAACACACTTGACTTTCTTCTCTCTCTCTTCTCTTCTCCATTTTCGGCCAAGAGCCAAATTCTCTCAAAAATTGCTTCTCAAAACCGAGAGCAAGAAGAAGAACAAGGAAAGATTGTGGTAATTTTTCCAATGCTAGCACATGAAGAGTCATCCAAAGGTGATAGAGAAACAAACCCTTGAGCAAGGAATCACCATTTGCAAAGCTTGGAGCTTGGAGCACACTTGGAGGGATGACCGAAAATCAAGGAACACAAAACAACCGATTGCCGAGAGCTTCCAAGGAGGAGCCAAAAGTTTTGTGTTCGTCGCATCCAAAAGCCGATCAATGTAAGTATGATTCCGCCATACTTCTTGTTGTATTCACACATGATTTCTATGCTTAAATGATCTTGGTTAGACCTTAGAAACCCAACAATGGTATCTTGAGCCATTTTGAGCATGAAATATACTTAGGGTAAAATTTGGGTAAATTGGATTTGAGCATGTTTTGACTAAATTACTTGTTTGAGCATTCTTGTAAGTGGATGACTTGGAGTTGTTTGTGATCAATTTTGTGAAAAATGGATTGGATCAATTTTTCCCCAAATTTGAGGCTTGGCCGAAAGTTTAGTGTTGCCCTAAGTCAGGGTGATTTTTTGATTTTGATCATTGGATGAGTTGAAATCATTTGGGAAATGTTGATTTAGGATTTAATTGGATTGAATTCGGAATCGGACATAAAACCCTACAATTGTCGTGAGTGAAAACATGAAAATGATTGATTTTTTGATTCAATTGTGTTGGACATGTATTGATGATAATAAGCATAATTAATTGTGTAAATTGGTGTTTTGGAAATATTAATTTGAGTAATTAATTATGGTTATACACTTTGAATTAATTAAATTGTGATATTGGAATGTTGTGATTTAATTAATTGGGCCAAATTTGGAATTGGGCTTGTAAAGTTGTATTTGGGCTTAATGGGCTTGGTTGTGCCAAGTTTGGTTTAGGCTAATTGGTTGGATCCAATTGGGCCCAAAACCATATCCATAAAGTCCAAATATAACTTAATGGACCTTTAATTTTAATTGGGCCTAGTGGGCCTAAATTGGTTTCTTGGCAAATAAGGGTGATTCCTTAAATAGGCTTTGGTATTTGGGTTTGACCCATATTGACCAAAAGTTCATGCCTTAAGAAATTAATTGAAAGCCCATTGGACTTTAATTAAATTGACATTGGATGTTAATTGGGCTTTGAGACCCGTAATAATTAGATTTAGAATCTAAGTCATAAAGGCACATTAACAAAGTGTAATTATTTAATTTGGAATTAAATATAGAATTAGTATTAAATACAAATTAAATTGGATTTAATATTGTAGTTTAATATAATTCAAGAATTCGTACTTTGAGTACTTATTCGCAAAATGAGTTTGACTCGCGCAAAATCAAATCGTTGTTTGAACATTGGATGATCATTAATTTCAGATTAATTAATTGGATTAGATTGATTGATAACATGCTTTGTGTGAATACATGGATGCGATGTATGAATAATGCATATCGGATGGATATTAGATGGGTGAGGGCAATTTTGGAAATTATTGTAATAAATTTAGAATTTATTAATTGGACCTGCGTGTCCAGCCTATTACCTCTTGACTCTTTGTATTTCTCTTCTCACCTATTCCCCTCAATGCAAATGAGGTTTCTTTAGAAGTGTTATGTAATCGGGTAGAAGTAAATATTTGTGCTAGCGGGAGAGAGAGGAAAGAGATAGATTTGTTCTAGGAACAAAATGTGTTAAATATCCATCCGCATATCATTATTAAATTTATTTATACGCGCCTTATTATGCTTTTAGAATGCATGTTTAAGGGTGTATAATGATGAGACCTTAACAAAAATAATTAATTGGTTGCCAATTACGCGAAAAACCCTCAACACATATATATGGTGAGATGAGGGAAACCTATGAGGAACACATATATAGGTTGGGTTGGTATAAGTTAAGGCTTTCCTGAATGATAGAAGTGTTGGGGTTGGTGCTCAGAGCGCCAATCCAGACCGTATTTATGTATGATTCATGAATACGAACATCCCCTTATTCCATAATATTACTTATTTATGGTTGCACCTCTTGTTCTTATATACGTATTCGATCTGATTACGATTAGATTGAAACTAAATGTGGTTTAGTGATATGTATATATTAGACAAAGGCCCGATAATATATAATGCAGTACACAGTTACAAAGTTAGTTTGTAATTGACATTGGGAAGTGTCACTGTTATATATATATTATCAAACATATTTCCTGGTCAAGATTTGCTAACACGGGTCGGTTAGTCAAATCCGTTGAGACCAGTACATGTCATATATCGAGACCTGGTCCGATGGTTTATCCCAATGAACCATGAGTCTGGAGAGACTCGTATAGACGTGTAGGTGTTTATAGTGTATAAACACTGAACAGCTCACCGAAGATTCTTAATGGATGGTACACCAACGTCAATAAGAATCTTCTCGGGTTGAGTAGCATAGTAGTCCTTCGACTTGAGACACCACTGTGGATGTATGAGACATCCTCCACACTTAGATGACAGTCACGTCACCGATCTATTTAGATCAGACCTTCGCCTGTTCGTTGGGTGTGGATCGATCCTCAGGATATCCTGTGTGTGTCAAGATAGGATCCGTCAGTTCTGTGAATAGAGCATAGGTAGTCCATATATGTTTTAGCAGTCTGTTAAATCTGTGGCCACAGTATACTTCGGAAGTAAGTTCCGAATGTTATTTAGAGATTGCTAATAGATACGTCGACGAGATAATACCTATAGAGATTTGACGTTTACATCTATATCTCTGGGATTATCTGGATACCTGTGATGGAGAGATTATACGTATGCAATGACCTCGACCTGTATGATTCAGCTAGTTTATCCGTGATCGTCATAATCTACGGGTGGATAGATTATGCACATGAAATTGGATTTCGTGACGGATATACCTGAATCTAGAGAGTCTCAATAATGAAACATACTCGTAGAGCACTAGAGCAACATTTATGAATAATAATGATTATTTATAAATCGTTTAATCGTTAAACGAAAAATACATGCGAACGGGCCGAACCTTCATTTCCTAATTAATGTGTATTTGTATTTAATACATGATATTATAAATACACATTAATAAAAAGTCAAATAAAGGTATTTGACATATATCATCAATATATGTATTTGAGATATTTAAAGTAAATATAATACATATATTTGATATATTTGTATTTAATTAATTATTTAATTATTTAATTGTTAAATGATTAATATAATTTAAATATAAATATATCACCAAATGATAAAGTTAGGAAATGATTATAAATGTAAATTTTGACTTTACATTAAAGGAAAAGGTTGTCAAATTGATTTTGACTTCTTAAGATATTTATTCAAATTGTTTGAAAAATAAAAATATCTTTTTCCTTTATTTCTTTATAATTTCGGCCAATACACTTAAATATAAGAGTTATATTATTCTTAGTTGCATTTGTTGACTTAATTAAATATCTAATAAAGTGTTATTAAGATATTTATGCAAGTTGGCTAAATGTAAAGTTAAATGAAATTGAAATGAAATTTGGTATATATGTATACACAATTTCGGCCAAGGGCATTTTTTGTCCTAAGTATAAATTGTTTTCATTTCACTTTCATTTGATAACCTAATTCACTTTGACATAAAATCCATTAATGAAAACAAAGGAAGCTTGTGAGAAAGAAAGAAGAAATCAAAGAAAGCTTGGTTTTTAGTAAGTTTCTCAACTTACTATTAGAGAGGAAAATATTCCTTAGGATCTAGGCTTTAACATATGATGTTCTTAGGTTATTTATTTCTTTATTCTTTGTGTTTTTGATGATGGAAGTTTTGGTGAAAGTGTAAGCATGTATGATGAAGGAAGCTTATGGCTATTGTAGTAATAAGTGTTCTTTTATGGTTTTGGAAACCTTGTTGCTAATCTAGAGTTGTTGACCCACTCTTAGATGACCTAGATTTTATCTTGAGTTGTTTCATTGTGTTGAGACTTTGATTGGATGGAAGAAACATGATTGAAGTAATTGATTTAACCAATTTGGTCTAATTTGTCCAATTTGAAGAAATTAAAAAATTAGGGTTCATGACCAATTCCAAATTTGGGAATTTTCATATATGTTGTGTATTTGGATGTGTATATGATGCATATAAAGTTTCATGTTCATTGGATTACATCTTGATGTGTTTTGATGCATGAAATGACAAAGTGCACACTTTGGCACCAAGGTGGTGCATTCGGCCAAGAGTTGGATTTTTGGTGCTTTTGGTGTTTTGATGTTTTGAAAATGCTAAGTTCATCTTAGAAATGATTTAGAATCATTCAAAATTGATTAGATCAATTTCGGACTAAAATGGACAAAATACCAATATAAGGGCAATTTGGTAAATTCACTTGAATATGATTCTTTTGAATTTTATTTCATAATTTGATTATTGGATAATTAAATAAATATGTTTATTTAATTAATCCGAGAAAAAGTTTTGAAATCGGAAAATTTGATTTTCCACCGCTTCCGCTACGTTACCGGATCTGCCCCTAAAACCCATTCAAGAAGTACGTGATTGATATGATACATATATGAATGGAAATATATGTTTAGTAAGATACTATATCAATGTTTTCAGATACAAATTCTGAAACAGAATATGTTTGATTGATAAGTAAAAGATGTGAGGACTGCTAAGGGTTGTGGTATCTGAATTCGAAGTAATATATATATTCATATGTTTGGTGTATATATATATTCATATGTTTGGTGTATATACATATGTGTATGACTATCTTGATGATAAATAATGTTTGTCATGTATGTACTTGTGTATAAGTAATTGTGCGATGAGTTTATGTTTGTGATATGTGTGCATGCGCGTATGTTTAATTGGTTGATGATCTTGTGGTGTAGTAGTCGAGCTGGTTAGTAATCCGTTCGAACGACATTCATCTCATACCTATTCTAAAAACGATAACGAGTCTTGTACGAGTATTGTATGTATAAGCCAGTGATAAGTGCATGAAAGTGTACTTTGAACATCGCTAATTCGCCTTGATTATCATGTATTTAATCTTAATTATGGTTTATTTTATGTTTTATTATTTGGAAGCAATGGATCATGGATATTGGAGCAATTACACATGTTTCGGGATATTGCGGACGCATCGGAAGCACATGGGAAGAGCGGAAATGAAGAAAGCACAAGACCATAAAAATGGCATTGCGTCGCGACGCCCAACCTTGTGGCGTCGCGAAGCGACATCAACTTCACTCCATACTGAAATCCAGAAATTTTGGCACCGCGCGCCTCGGAAGACCCCATAAACTTAATTTTATCGTGTTTGATGCGCATAATGACTCCGAGACTTCCCTATATAAACCCAAGTTCGTCCAAAACCCTAAGAGAGGAGAAAAACAGAGAGAAAACACACAACAAAGAGTTGAAGTTACATATTTGAGAGAGAAGAATGAGGAAGCTTCATGCCAGACATGATGCTCCTCCGATCTATTAAGACTATGTCTCTCTTCTATATGGAGAACTAATCTTCTAGGCAAAACTAAGGATGAACTCTTGTAATTAAGTTCTTATGTTCATGTTTTTGATTCCTGAATGTTCATCAACGTTTAATACAATTGATATCTTACTGTTCTTTATTATATTCTGATTTATAATCCAGAGATTGTGTTTTACCAACTTGCATATAAGAATAGTCATGCTTCTTCTATGTGTGATTGGGAACCCGGTTGTGACTGGTAATGTTGTTTTATGAATTGATCTTCTGTTGCAGTATTGCCTGAGGTTATATTGTCGACGTTAGATATGTCATAACAATAACATTGTGTGCTGTTAACATAAAGAAAACAATTCATCGATTACCTTAGAATTTAATATGTTTTGATTGAAATATCTTCTGATTGTTGGTTTGGGATGTGAAACCTTCAATTGAGTGATAAAAGGAATCAATTACTGAATATAGGGATTTGTTACAAGAGGGATTCCCAACGCTTTGCTACTTTTCTCTACTGATAACTCTTGCGTACTTTTCATCATTTTTATTTCACTTTACCAATTAAACTTTTTTTCTTTAATCAAGTTATTGCTAACGTTTTCTTCAAGTGAATTAGTTCCTTGTAACCATCTCTCTGAGGAATCGACACCCCAACTATACAGGGATAACCGAAAGTACTTTTTGGGTGTAATCAAATTTTGGCACCGTTGCCAGGGAGACGGTTTACAATCAACAGGAGCAGGTTTGCTTGGTCAACAACAAATGGGTAACTTCGTTCCATCTTAATTTTTTATTTTTTTTATTTTATTTTGTTTTATTTTTTTTACATAGTTATTTTATTTCAATTTCGGTTTTAGTTTAAATTTTTATTTTTAGTTTAGTTTCTTTTATTCATGTTTCTCGTATTATTTTGTTTTGAGTGCATGCCTAGGCTTAGGGATCAGTTGGGTAGATTTGTTAGAGTCAACGAGGAAGACTCAGACTCAGAAAGTTTGTTTGACAGTTTTTTTGCCACACCATCTACATCTAGTACACATACCATGAGTGATTATGAGAGGCCACCCATTAGGTCTCTTGAGCAGTACCTCCACCCCACTCACACAGCTACACCATCATGCATAATGTTTCCTCTTAATGCGCCACATATAGGCTTTAAACCGGGAATGATAAAATATCTCCCAACCTTTCATAGTTTGGAGAATGAGAACACTTATGTGCATATTAGGGAATTTGAAGAGGTTGTAGCAACCTTCCATGACCGATTTGGGACCACCGACATAATTAGACTTAAGTTCTTCCCTTTTGCCCTTAAGGATAGAGCTAAAATCTGGTTGTAATCTTTAAGACCTCATTCAATAGGATCATGGGGTGATATGACACATGCATTCTTTAATAAATACTTCCCACACCATAAGACTAATGCCCTGAAAAGACAGATCTCTAGTTCTCTACCTTCTCCCAGAAAGACAATGAACCTTTATCAAACTTGGGAGAGGTTTAAGGAAATGTTAGCTAGTTGTCCTCACCATGGGTATGGGAGTTGGCATTTAGTAAGTTATTTTATGGCGGTCTAACCCGTAGAGAGTGCCAATTCATTGAGACAATGTACAATGGTGAGTTTATACGAAAAGACCCTGACGAGGCATTAGAGTACTTAAATGACCTAGCCGAAAAATCCCATACTTGGACCGGACCTAATGTCTTGGATAACACTGATAGAACACGTTCCACTCATTCTAGCGAAGGCATACACCACTTTAGGGAAGATGATAGTCTTAAATCACAGGTTGAGCTATTAATTAGAGAGATAAGAGCCTTAAAATCCAAAGATAGCAAAACTATGCATGCGGTAGCCCGGTTAGAACCCCAAGGGGTATGTTTTATGTGTAAGAGGATTGACCATCTAGCCCAAGAGTGTCATATATATGGTGAGATGAGGGAAACCTATGAGGAACAATGCAATACCTTAAGGATGTACAAGAAGTCTTATACATCATATTCAGACACTTATAATCCTGGTTGGCGGAACCACCCAAATTTCAGTTGGAAACATGAGTCTCATCAGCCTAGTCAGACACCACAACCTAAAGGTTACAATGCCCCCAGTATCACACACCTACCATTCCTAGAAATTCGTTAGAGGACATTATGCATGCATTTACAGAGGCCCAGAGTAAAACTAATCAAAGGTTTGAATCATTGATAGCTCAGGTGGTTGAAGATAATAAGGAGATAAAAAGTCAAGTCTCTAAATTAACTAACGTGTTAAGTGTGCAGGAGTCAGGAAAATTCCCATCTCAGGCACAACCAAATCCACAAGGGCAACATATAGCACAAACTAATCATGAGGCATCCAATGTAAAATGTGTTAATGCCATAATCACTAGGAGTGGTAAGGAGATAGGCTTGCAGGACACCTCCAACATTATAGGTGACCCCAAAAATATTAGAACCAATATTCCTCAGGAAGAACAAGTGCCACATATCCCACTTAGAGTACCTTTCCCTCAAGCTCTTAGGCCTACATCAAAAGCTACAGATCCAAATGGTGAGATCCTATAACATCTAAAGCAAGTAAAGATTAACCTTCCTCTGTTATATGTGATCCAGCATGTTCCCACATATGCGAAGGTTTTGAAGGATCTATGCACCATAAAAAGAAAGCATCATGTGAAGAAGACTGCATTCCTAACAGAGCAAACAAGTGCAGTAATTGACCAGAGGGCCCCACCAAAATACAAAGATCCGGGATGCCCCACTATTGCTTGCTACATTGGCACATATGAGTTCGGTCAGGCTTTATTATATTTAGGTGCTAGTGTTAATCTCATGCCATATTCTATTTATCTGCAGCTCGGACTTAGAGGGATTAAATCTTCATCTATGGTTACAGTTAGCTGATCGCTCTCTCAGAAAAATGTGGGGGAGTAGTTGAGGATGTTTTACTTAAAATCGATAAATTCTACTACCCTGTTGGTTTCCTGATTTTAGACACTCAATCCGTGGTTAACACTGAGCCAAAAATTTCACTTATCTTAGGTAGACCTTTTCTTGCTACAACTAATGCCCTTATCAGTTATAGGAATGGTCTCATGAAGATATCATTTGGGAATATGACACTAGAAGTAAATATTTTTCATATTGAGAAACAACCACGAGATGATGATGAGTGTCAGTACACATACCTGATAGACACAGTCTTATCGGAGACAGGCTCTACACCAAATGAATCTAACCCTCCCTAACTGGAACTGATTCCAAAGAACTGTAAAAAGAGGAAAAAGAGAGTTAGTACTCACCTAAAGATGATCCTTGGAAAGTTAAAGCGGAGGTTGAGCCAATTTTTCATTCCGTGCAGCCTATAATCTCAGCCATCAGTAGACCTTGTGGGATCCATGGATAAACTGCAACAGCTAGATAAAAATTCTTTTTCATGTCTTCATCACCAGTGTATACCAAAGAAAAAAGAACATGAGACTATTTGGTCCGCTACATGGAAGCCACCATGACCATTTTGGTGCTTGCGTCTAGCTGAAGAAATTAAAATTAACGCTAGAGGGGAGGCAACCCTTGCATCTGTATTTATTTTATTTTATTTTGTCATTTTCTTTACTTCAGTTTTTATTTTATTATGTGCTAATTGCATGTTTATTATTTGCATGAGTATTCACGCAGATGTTAGCACAACCCATACAACTCACACAACCAAACTCTCACCAGCAAGAGCCTAATCAACTCCATGTCTGATAGTGTTGTTCCTCACTCCTTTTTATTATTTTTATCTTACATTAAGAACAATGCAAGTTTTAAGTGTGGGGTGTATGCATGTAGTGATAATACCTGTTATACAAAAAAATTTATTTTTTAAGTCCTTAATAGTAAAACATATCTCTAATGATGAGTATTGTTTGCATTAGGATGAAAACTTAGAAACGATAAGTTCATAATGTACTTTTATCTGATGCCTTGAGTAGTTGATCTAGGTTAGACTCGTAAGTACTTAACTATAGGTTTTTAGCAGTAAGAACCTCGGTAGATGGCAAAATGACTAGTTGAAGAAATTGATATCGATGAATGACCATTTTCTTAGATGACTATCCTGATTTGCTAGTGTTATGATGTATGGTATGGTTAAAAATAAAGCATAAAGTTTTGAAAAAAGAAAAAAAAGAAAGAAAAAGAAAAAGAAGAAATTAAACCACCTATAACCGATAAGTGTGAAGCTACCCATGGGTGAGTGTTAGGACCACCATAAGGAGAAATGCTATCTTAAAGGGTAGGTGTGTTGGAAAAAAAAGAAGAGCTTTTGAAAGAAGAAAAAGAAAAATCATACCATACTGAACAAAGAAAGGCAATTACATAGCACATTTGAGATCTCTAGGTTGGTTTGACCCATCGGATCCCAATTTTTAAACAAAATCATTGAGCTATTTACCAAGGAGTCGAGCTGTGAAGGAACCTTTACACACTGTGAGTCTAGCTTAGATGATTTATTCAAGGACTTGAATTTGAGTTACGTTGAGTACTTTGAAAGTTCTATGATTTCATTACTAGGCATTCTTTGAGGACAATAATATATGTAACTATTGGGACATTCATTTTGTTTTTGCATGATCCCATGTGTTTTGAATGATGTTTGTGGGTGTCGTCACTGCAAGTCCTCACGAGACTATAACTCGTCCACTAGGGCCACCTATTAGTTTAAAGGCTTGTTGCATATGCTAAATGCAATCGTGATCACTACGAAAGTGGCTTAGATAGTTTTTATTTATTTTTAATTTAGTTTAGTTCTTATTTTCCTTTTGCGCTTGAATTGTTAGGGACTAGCAATAAGCTGGTTGGGGTTGTGATAAGTGCATGAAAGTGTACTTTGAACATCGCTAATTCGGCTTGATTATCATGTATTTAATCTTAATTATGGTTTATTTTATGTTTTATTATTAGGAAGCAATGGAACATGGATATTGGAGTAATTACACATGTTTCAGAACCTTGTAGACGCATCAGAAGCACGCGGGAACAGTGGAAATGAAGAAAGCACAAGACCGGAAAAATGGCATTGCGTTGCGACGCCCAACCTTGTGGCGTCGTGATGCGACATCAACTTCACTCCATACTGAAATCCAGAAAGTTTGGCACCGCGGTGCCCCGGAAGACCCCATAAACTTAATTTAGTCATGGTTGATGCACATAATGCCTCCGGGACTTCCCTATATAAACCCAAGTTCGTCCAAAACCCTAAGAGATGAGAAAAACAGAGAGAAAACACACAACAAAAAGTTGAAGTCATATATTTGAGAGAGAAGAATGAGGATGCTTCATGCCTGACACGATGCTCCTTCGATCTATCAAGGCTATGTCTCTCTTCTATATGGAGAACTAATCTCATAGGAAAAACTAAGGATGAACTCTTGTAATTAAGTTTTTATATTCATGTTTTTGATTCCTGAATGTTCATCAACATTTAATACAATTGATATTTTGCTGTTCTTTATTACCTTTTAATTTATAATCCAGAGATTTTATTTTACTAACTTGCATATGGGAATAGTCATGCTTCTTCTATGTGTGATTGGGGAACCCAGTTGTGACTAGTAATGTTATTTTATGAGTTTATCTTCTGTTGCAGTATTGCCTGAGGGTATATTGTCGATGTTAGATAGGTCATAACGATAATATTGTATGATGTTAACATAAAGAAAATAATTCATCGATTACCTTAGAATTTAATATGTTTTGATTGAAATTTCTTCCGATTGTTGGTTTAGGGTGTGAAACCTTCAATTGAGTGATAAAAGGAATCAATTACTGAATATAAGGATTTGTTACAAGAGGGATTCCCAACGCTTTGCTGCTTTTCTCTACTGATAACTCTTGCGTACTTTTCATCATTTTTATTTCATATTACTAATTAAACTTTTTTTCTTTAATCAAGTTATTGCTAACATTTTCTTTAAGTGAATTAGTTCCTTGTAACCATCTCTTTGAGAAATCGACACCCCAACTATACTACGATAACCGCAAGTACTTTTTGGCCGTAATCAACCAGACATCCATATGTATGTATTATTTGTTTATGTGTTCTTTGATGTATTGGCTATTATGTTTGCTTCGTTATCAGTTACACGATGCTTGTATGTACGTTTGAGTGTATGTGTGTGTATGATATAATCCTTGATATGTATGGAATGTGTATGTTTTCATGGAATGAATGAATGACCGAAAAAATGGTGTGAGTATAAGATATTATGAAGTATGTTTGCTAAGTTTGTTATCATATGTAAGTATATTGTGAAAGAGACTGAATGAGTTTATAAGCTTGAGGTATTAGGCATGTCTCTAAGCAAGAATTTTGAAAATTGGAATTGCATAAATGAAAGAGAAGTGAGCTATGTTTTCTGAACTGATATATGTGAATGCGATAAGTCACGAATTTTAAACTATCGTAAAAGTATCGAATTGAAGAAAGTTTGTTTGACTTACCTATTTGATGAATTTTCAAGGATGTCTATTAGTGATAAAGTATAAACATGGAACTTCATGTTTCATATGATTGAAACATATTCGATGTTAAGTAACGTACTCTGTGATATTTGAAATTTTGCTTTATATGCTTTGGATGTTGCATATTAGATTGACCTATATATATATAAGTATAAGTAGAGCATAATAGAAAATTGATGACTCTGAACTCGTAATGATTTAATAGTTCATACATATTTAGATAGTGGATGTTATAACATGTTTGACTTATATGTTTTGGTTGTGCATGGTTACTTACTGAGTTTTATAACTCACACCAAACCCGTTTGCTATTTTTGCACGTTGACTTCCAGATTGGTCAACCACGACAACTTTGAAAGACATGCTCGAGACACAAATCACTCAAGTTATAGTGTAACATCCCCAATCCGAGAAGGTTACCGACAAGTAATAGATTCCACTATCACCTAAGCCACTGTCCATTACTAAAGAAAAACTCACTTTATAACTTGATAACTAATCATCATATCAATATGTGCACACACACACATTTCATAGAACTGACTTAATGCATGAACCACAAGAAAAATATACATTATCTGGTTATTCTTTACAGACACATCAGAAATCATCAGAAATCATGCAATACCAAATAAAAAAAAACAAAAAAAAAACTACATTCTATGTGAATATAGGTCTGACATGGTGGACCAATATAACTAGTGACTGCAATGGTACTCTTGTCCCTAATCCATGTATTCAAAAGATGATTGTGGCCCACCAACTAAAATTTCCTGTAAAACTGGAGAGTGGGGGGGGGGGGGTGAGTCCTATAGAACTCAGTGCGTGGAGCTATAAAATCAGAAAATAATATTAATAATTCCGTATCAAATGATCATAAATAAAACTACTTTCTGAACTCATAAAATATAAACCAGATCTTTTTCTTTCAAAACATTTATGAGAAATCATTTATGAAAATCATATATCTGAAATAACTGAAGAACTGTAGAAAACCTGACGCATGGGGGCGTTACGTATCGCCGCCCCCATATGCCTAAACTAGTGTCTTGGGGCGTTACGTATCGTCATCCCCCAAGCCACTGAACTAGAGCCAGGAGTGCTAATCAATGCCATCATCTTGACCCTGAAACTAGGATCTATGGGTGTTACGTATCACTGTCTCCTAGTCCTGAATCTACATGAGCACATGTCTATATCCGTCAATTCCAATATCTGTGAATTCTAAGATCAAAATAAAAATCATATGTATTGAAATCAATAGCATTTAATTCCTCAATATATTTTTGAAAACATTCTCATCAAAATCCTTTGTGCTTAGAATCTCAAATCTCTTAAATACCTTATGACTTTCCTTTAAATAGCATAAAAAAAGTAAAGAACTAAATATCTTATGCAAATCATAAAACTTTGAGTTCATTAAGAAATAACTGAAATATGTAAATTTTGAAAACAAGTGCTCTACTTACACTTTGAGTTCATTAAGAAATAACTGAAATAGGTCAATTTTGAAAGCAAGTACTCTACACACAGTGCTATGGCAAGTCGAGGGCGGTACACAGTGTGAGTGGCCTTCGAGTACCTTGACGCGATCTAAATTCAAAACAACCATTATTTTTTTCCTTATAACTCACAATATTTACATATGATATTAAAGTATATGCAATGCATGAATACTAAATATACTTAAACATTGAAAATATCTATGGTATCAATTAATTTTACGGGCTTAGATTTGGAGTTGTACAAGTGCGGTAGGAGAAACTTATATTTTTCTAATCACTGTAAAATTTACTGCTTGACATCTAATTTTAAAAATTTACTGTAATTAATTGGGGATGAATCTGAAGTTAAAATTTTAATAGAATAGTCCTTAATGTATATAAATTATTTTTGTTTCTACGGATCTCAATTCTGATTCCAGAAACTCAAGTTATGAACTGAAGTTCAGGGGCTGTGCAAACTGAAAAACTGGGCATAGGGGCAGAGATCGCCCGACTTCAAAAATTCGGTCCGGCCTCATCTTAAGTCTAAAAATTCTAAATTTTGGATATATTACTCCCTTATGTGTCTAGTGTACCCATAAATTTACGCTTCATCCATCGATCATCACGAACTTGACTTATAAGTAAATATTTACATCCTTTTTAGAAAGCATCATAAACCAACACCGTTACTTAACTTTCTTATTTCGCCTTCTCATTTAATTCCTTCAATCTGAAAACCCCCACATAATTTTCATTATTATAAGCACTCTTTATAACATATAAAACATGCTTAATTTCCTAATTTAATATGAGCTTGGCATTTCGTCAAACACTTGGTGCGCGAAATGCCAAAACTTCATCTTTGACACAATCCTAGTTATCTCCACTCCCAATTTACATGTATATCTCCTAAAAACACCAATAAATATTTCATATCACATTTAAAAAAGCCCAACCTTCCTCCTAGGCTTGGCCGAATCCCCCTCCATCTCCACTCTCAAAATTTACAATATCACACCGGCTAGATCAGTTACAAGTATTCAAATCATCATAATTCTAGCCTTCTAACATCATCACAACATCAAATATTATAAACCCCAACTTAGCTCAATGTTTAGGGTTTATAATTTGGGGATTTATTAAAAATGTTACTTTTTAAATACAATTAACATCTAAATGACATCAACCACAAGCCAACATCTTCCATTGATCATTAATTCATCAAAAATAACATTTCAATATTTGGGTCTAGTTTTCCTTACGTCTAATAATGATAATCTTCTATCAAATAAATGTCCAAGACTTTCTTTCTCCGTTATAAGTAGAAACACAAGTTATGAACTGAAGTCCAGGGGCTGTGCAAACTGAAAAATTGGGCACATGGGCAGCAGATCGCCCGACTTCAAAATTTCGGTCTGGTCTCATCTTAAGTCAAAATATTCTGAATTTTGGATATGTTACTCTCCCATGTGTCTAGTTTACCCAACAATTTACGCTTCATCAATCAGACATCACAAACTTGACTTATAAGTAAACCTTTATAGCCTGTCCAGAAAGCATCCTAAACCAACACTGTTCATTAACTTTCTCATTTCGCCTTCTCATTTAATTCTTTCAATTCGACAACCTCCAAAAAATTTTCATTATTATAAGAACTCTTCATAACATATAAAACATGATTAATTTCTGAATTTATATGAGCTTGGCATTTCGTCAAACACTTGGTGCGTGAAATATCAAAAATTCATCTTTTACACAATCGTAGTTATCTCCACTCCCAATTTACATGTTGACCGGCGTAATCACACACGTATAACGCAAGCGCACGTATCGTACAAGTAGTTTAAAAATATTGATCTCACGAGGATATAAAGAGGAATTGTTTTTATTAATTATTGATACTATTTATTTACAAGTATATAATTAAAGGGAGAAGAGAATGAATGCTTTTGGTTGGTTGAATGTGGATTTCCTTAAATAAAATAAACAAAAGAAAATAATAAGAAAAATAAATAAAAGACACAAAGATCTAGGGTTGTGATTCCACACAATATTATCCTAAAAATGAATTGATTCTCCTATATATATGTAATTGTTAGACAATTATGACCAATAGCATCACTATTTGTAAAAGACATTGTGGTTTTTGTACAAATTAATTATGTAGCAATGGAAATTGCATTTTATCTTTTTGTAATTTGATTACTTAAATATATAAATGATAAAAGTCCCTATGATTAGTTACGGATTATAAGATATGAGACAGTATCAATCTAAAAAGGTTTAATCATTAAATATCCTTAGTCGTAGTATTATCGAGATTGGACATCGTAATGCGCAATAGACTAGTATTGCACTTGTGCATGTTATGGAAGCGTAACAACATAGTTCTCATATATTTAAGTATTGAATACTTATGCAAGTGTGATAGGAGGTTGTGTTTACCGATGGTACGGAAACAGCTTCGCTCTGGATAGACCCCGCGGAATCCCATTGGTAGTATGACTATGTGTCTATGGGAGTCCGCATCAGGGTAGGTGTATTTTGTCTTAACCTGAGACTTGCATCGCTAGTACTTGCGACAATCAATACGCTTTGGTTTTGGTCGTCCGGGACTTTAACAGGTTCTGTGTACGCCTCTTCTGGGTTTATTGAGAATCGTAGTGTATTGGGTGTGATGTCAAGAAGGAAGTATCACTTCAGTCATATGAAGATGATGATCACGCAGGGATACAAAACTGGTACTCTAAATGGTATCCGATTAAAGAGACTAGTTGCTTGTAATCCGATATATGTTTCGTACGGGGCAGACACTATTCCAGCCCAGGCCTTGCATGTGACATTCGATACTAGATCGCAATACGCAATACTACGTATACTAAGCCTGATATAGATTATATATTCCATTAAGAATATTTCTGGAGAATTGGGTAGGCACGGTGCTTTGCTAGAAGCCAACCATATCTCGTAAATCGGTAAAAACGTAGTACGAGGTACGTACGTGTTTGGATAGTCTGACGACCGGATTTACTGCCAACATATCCAGGGATCTCATGGGTCGCTTCCCGAAGATTCACCGATGACGAATGATTCGAACTAAATTAATCTGGGATTAATTACGGAGAGATTTTATCTAGGATAAAATACTATTTGAAGAGAGAGAACGATTAATTTGGAATTAATCTATAAAATAATATATTCGATATATTAAACGAAATTAGATTTCGACACGGAATTAAAATTAGATTTTAATTCGGGCTAACGAATTAATTTAGAATTAATTCGCTAGCGACGTGAATACTAATTTTGCTTGGCATTATTATTTAATTAAATTTGATTTAATTACGTCGCAACGGAAAATTCGTTAATTTAGAATTAACGAACCCGAGCCCTGAATGTGTTTGCGAGGCCACTCCGATTTTGAATCAAGTGCGGCCACAAGTCACATCGCTCGTCACATCGCATGTCACTTTAGTGATGGATGTCAAGTCACCTTTTGGTGATTGACAACTAGTCACTATTCATAATGGTGGTGGTTGTGGGCAATTAATGCCATTTTGGCTCCAAAATTGGATTTGGTTTTTGGAAAAGCTTTTACCAAAATTTTGGTAACACTTTTGCATTATTGTTTTTGGAAAAACAAAATCAAACAAACATAAACTCTCTCTCTCTCTCTCCCAAACCTCACATTGCCGTGAGCCTTATTGAAGAACAAGAAGGATTGTTTTTCTTTTTCTTCACTTGCTAGCACATTCAAGGATCATTCAAGGTGTTAAGGAAACCCACCTTTGAGCTTGGAATCAACACAAAGCTTGGAGCTTGGATTCAACTTTTCAACAAAAGGAGCACCTTGGCCGAATACTTGGATTATTTTTTGTGTTCATCATCTTCAACCATCCGATCTTTGTAAGTATGATTCCGACATACTTCTTTATTGTATTCACATGTTTTTATGCTTAAATATGATCTTGGGAATGCCTTAGAAACCAACAATGGTATCATTGAGCCCTAATTGAGCATGAAAAAATATTAGGGTTCTTATGCTAAAATTTGGGTAAAAATGATTTGAGCATGATTTGATAAAATTGATTGATTGAATATGCTTGAATGATGATAACAAGTGTTATGCATGATCAATTTCATGAAAATTGAATTGGATTAATTTTTCCCCAAATAAAGGGCTTGGCCGAATGCATAGTATACCTTAAAGTCATGGTATTTTTTTTCTTTTGATCATTGGATGAGTTTAAAGACTTGGGAAATGATGATTTGAGATTCAATCGGATTGAAAACGAAATCAGACAAAAAACCCTATGAATGCCGTGAGCTATGGAGCATGAAATGAGTTGATTTTTTGTTTCAAAATGTTGGACATGAGTTGAACAAATTAATACATGATTAATTAATTAAATTAGTACTTTGGAAATATTAATTTAGATAATTAATTGATGTAATACACTTTAATTAATTGAATTTTGAAATTTGGAAAATTAAAATTTAATTAGTTGGGCTTAATTTAGAATTGGGCTTTAAATGTTATATTTGGGCCTAATGGGCTTGGTTTGGCCAAGTTGGTTTAGGACAATTGGATTGGATCCAAATTGGGCCTAAACCATTCCATTAAGTCCAAATATAACAAATGGACCTTTTAATGTTTAATTGGGCCTAATGGGCCTAAATTGGTTTCTTGGAAAATAAGGGTGATTCCTTAATTGGGCTTTGCTATATGGGTTTGACCCATATTGACCAAAGTTCATGCCTTAAGAAATTAATTGAAAGCCCATTGGACTTTAATTAAATAACATTGGATGTTAATTGGGCTTTGAGACCCATTTAGATTAGATTTGGAATCTAAGTCGTAAAGGCACATTAAAAAGTGTAGTTATTTAATTTAGAATTAAATATGGAAATAGTATTGAATACGAATTAAATTAGATTTAAATTGTAGTTCGATATAATTCAAGAATTCGTACTTTGAGTACTTATTCTCAAACGAGTTGGACTCGCGCAAAATCAAATCGTTGTTTGAACATTGGATGATCACTTTATTCAAGATTAATTAATTGGATTAGATTGATTGAAAAACATGCTTTGTGTGAATACATGGATGTGTTGAATGAATAACGTATATCAGATGGATATTAGAAGGGAGGGAAATTTTGGAAATTGTTGTAAATTTAGAATTTATTAAATTGGACCTGCGTGTCCAGCCTTATCTCTCTTAATTCTTTGTATTTCTCTTCTCACCTAATTTCCCTCAATATTAATGAGGTTTCTCTTATTGTATTATGTAATTGGGTAGAAGTAAGAATAGTGCTAGCCGGGGAGAGGAAATTGAGTGATTTGTTCTAGGAACAATCTGTGAGATATCCATCCGCATATCGTTATTAATTTTCACGCCTTATTATGCTTTTAGAATGCATGCTTAAGGGTGTATGATGAGACCTAACAAAGATAATAAATTGGTTGCCAATTTACGCGAAAAACCCTCAATAAATATTAAACATTTTCCTTCCATTGAGTGATTCTTACTCAAGATCCAAGATTGGCACTGGTTTGTTGGCCAAAGTCAAGACCTTTGTCCTTCGCGGATGTGTTTGAATCATAAAGGCTTTGTTTCATATCGTGTGTCTTGTCCAAGTTGTGTTTTGTTGGCCAAAGTCAAGATCACTTCTTGTCCATCGACATCGATTACGAAGCTTTCCAAAATCAATGGGTTCCGCTTAACTGGAATCATTAAGCTTGTTGTGCCAAAGCCAATGATTAGTTGATTCAGAGGAAAAAGGTTAGGAAAATATATTGGATATATTGGCATATATATTGTATATATGTTTCGGACTTGGAGGTCCACCTACCGGATCTAGGAATTGGATGAGATCCAATTGATCTTAGAGATCTACCTAGTTAAATATCATACAGCTTGTTGGCCAAAGTCAAGGTTGTGTGTTATTTAACGGGATCCTAGCCCACTAGGAAACTAGGTTTCCCGAAAACTCAACAGAGGGTTAGAGGCTCGCCGAAAAATAGTGGGAGGCTAGTATTGAATTTGCAATTTCGTTCAAATACTTAGCTTTACACGCTTTCAAATTATTTCGTCAATTATTTTATAATTGGACTAATATATTATTATTTTTCTTGTAACAGTTGGACTGTACCCATACATCGTTAATCGAATAGTTGGACTATTGCGGTTAAGATGACAGGAAAGTTAAGCATTAGGGATATTGTCATGGGCGACAACGTCTTTAATGGCACAAACTTCCAGGACTGGGACATGAATCTCAGAATAGTTCTGGGATCCTAGAAGTTACTCTACACTACAGAGCGACCTTCAGCTAGAGCTTTGGAAGACTCATAGCGATGATAATACGACTGCTCAATCAGTAATGCTTGCCGCTATGACTCCGCAATTCCGTCGTCAAAATAAGGGGTTGGATCCCTATGAGATGATGGCGAAGTTGCACGAACTTCACCGATCTAATATTAGATCGCAAAGATACGAGTTACAGAAGAAGCTCTTCCGCGCTCGCATGTTAGAGGGTACGTCTGTTGAGCACCATGTCTCATAGATGATTGCTGACATTGAGCAGCTCGGACAGATGGGCATAGTCTTCGAGGCTGAGACTTCAGTGGATTTGATCCTACAGTTTCTCCCAGACACTTGGAGTGGGTTCATCATGAAATACAACATGTTGAACCAAGACCAAACTCTTGGAGAGTTGATGTCCACTCTGCGTGAGGCAGAAAATGAGCTCCTTAAGGGCAAGAAGCGTGAGGCGCACTATGCTTCAACATCTCAGACTCCAAGAGCTTGGCCCAAGGCGACTGAAGGTGTTAAGAAGAAGAAGCATAAGAAGAATGGCAAGGCCCAATCGTCAAAGGGTTATGGGAAACCCAAGGACAAATCCCAAGATGTATGCTTGCAGTGCGGGAAGCGGGGTCACTGGAAGCGTGACAGCCGCGAGTACAAGGCACACATGAAGGAAATCAAAGCGGGCAAGACACCAGCTTCATGTATATTTGTTATAGAAATAAACATGTCTACCTCTAGTTTTAAAAATTGGATTTTTGATTCTGGTTGTGGTACTCACATATGTACTGATGTGCAGGATCTGCGGATTAGCAGGAGACTGGCCTCAAGATAGATTGACCTCCGCGTTGGAAATGGGACTCGAGTTGCCGTTTTGGTCGTGGGCACTTATGTTTTGGAACTGCCCTCGGGGCATGTACTTGAACTTTAAACTGTTATTTTGTACCTAGTTTGACTAGGAATATAATTTCTATATCTATGTTAACCCAATGCGGGTATACTTTTGTATTTAGAAACACTGGTGTTTTTATGTATAAAAATGATATAGAAATTTGCACAGCTGATGCAAATAATGGTCTTTATATTTTGAATATAAATCAATCTCAAACATATAATGTAACAAAAAAAAGGCTTAAAGTAAGTAACAAAGATGAAACTTATATGTGGCATTGTCGTCTGGGACACATAAACAAGACACGTATATCCACACTTTCGAAGAGTGGGTACTTGGACAGATTTGATCCAAATTCATATGACATCTGCAAATCTTGTTTATTATTAAGGCAATATGCCTAAATCACCTTTTAGCAGTAAATGTGTATGTGCCACCGAACTGTTAGCCATTGTTCATAGTGACATTTGTGGGCCCATCTCTAGCCAGGCTAGAGGTGGATATGAATACTTTGTAACCTTTACGGATGATGCATCGCGTTATGGTTATGTGTATCTTATGAGACACAAGTCGGAAACTTTTGAGAAATTCAAAGAGTTTCGACACGAAGTAGAAAAACAGACCGGTAAAAGTATTAAGATATTACGGTCGGACCGTGGTGGCGAATACTTGAGCAATGAGTTTCTTGATTACTTGAAAGAATATGGTATTCTTTCACAGTGGACTCCTCCAGGAACACCGCAATTAAATGGTGTGTCCGAACGGAGAAACCGAACTTTGTTAGACATGGTAAGGTCTATGATGAGTCGCACAGAGCTACCTATTTCCTTCTGAGGATATGCATTGAATAGTGCAGTACTTATTTTGAATAAGTTCCGTCAAAGTCTGTTCAACAGACTCCGTATGAAATATGGACAGGAAAGAAATGGGGTTTCTCATTCCTGAAGATTTGGGGTTGCTGGGCATTGGGTTGCTGGGCATATGTCAAACATTTGGATAAGCCAAACTTGAACCCAAATCGGATAAATGCCTATTTGTAGGATATCCTAGGGAAACCAAAGGATATTACTTCTATCACCCACAAGAGAACAAAGTATTTTTGTTGCTCTACATGCGGTTTTCCTTGAGAAGGAATTCCTAAATGAAGTGATAAGTGGGAGGAAAGTAGAACTCGATGAAAATCGGAGTGATACTGTTCCTGGCACAGAATCCTTAACGGAACATGAACAGTCCATCAGGGATGAGACTGTACCACAATCTTCGAATACACAAGGACCGCGTAGGTCGGAGAGAGTCAGAAAACAACCTGAGAGGTATGGGTTTCTGATCTCACCTCATGTGGATATTAATCTTATTGAGGAAGATGAGCCGGCTACGTATGAGGAAGCGATACAAGGTATCGACTCCGGTTTATGGCAAAATGCCATGAATTCCGAAATGGATTCCATGTACACCAACCAAGTTTGGACACTGGTTGATGCACCAGAAGACGTAAAGCCTATTGGTTGCAAATGGGTCTTCAAGAGGAAGACTGACATGGATGGAAATGTACAAACGTACAAAGCTAGACTTGTAGCGAAAGGATATCGTCAACGACATGGTGTCTATTATGATGAAACTTTTTCACCCGTTGCCATGATTAAATCCATTAGGATAATGCTTAGTATTGCTGTATATTTCGATTATGAGATATGGCAGATGGATGTCAAAACCACTTTCCTTAACGGAATCCTTTTGGAGGATGTGTATATGCAACAGCCTGACAGTTTTGTCGTACCAAGACTTGCAAAAAAGGTTTGCAAGTTAAATCGATCCATTTATGGATTGAAGCAAGCATCGCGTTCTTGGAACCAACGTTTTGATGAGATCATAAAAGAATATGATTTCGTTCAAAATGAAGATGATCCTTGTGTATATAAGAAGGTTAGTGGGAGTGCACTGACATTCATTGTCCTTTACGTTGATGATGTATTGCTTATTGGCAATGACATTCCCATGTTAACATCGATGAAAGCTTGGCTTTCATTAAAATTCTCCATGAAGGATCTGGGAGAAGCAGCCTTTATTCTAGGAATAAAGATCTACCGGGATAGATCTAGAAAGTGACTTGGACTCTCCCAGAGCACGTACATTGACAAAGTGTTGAAGAGATTCAATATGGATCAGTCTAAGAGGGGACTGTTGCCAGTGTCACATGGCGTCACTCTATCTAAGGTCATGTGTCCTAAAACTCAAGATGAGAGAGACAACATGAGTCGGATATCATTCGCCTCGGCAGTCTGATCGATCATGTATGCCATGATATGTACGCGACCTGATGTCTCCTATACTTTGAGCATGTGTAGTCGTTATCAGGCCGATCCAGGTGATAGTCACTGGATGGCGGTTAAGAATATCCTAAAGTATCTTAGACGAACTAAGGATGCTTTCTTAATCTATGGAGATGGAGAACTTGAGGTAACTGGGTATACCGATGCAAGTTTCCAAATCGATAAAGACGACTGCAAGTCGCAATCCGGGTACATATTTTGTTTGAATAACGGAGCAGTAAGCTGGAAATCTTCCAAGCAAGAGACTGTTGCCGATTCAACAACAGAAGCGAAGTACATTGCTGCAGCTGAAGCAGCAAAAGAGGCAGTTTGGATCCGTAAATTCCTAATTGGATTAGGAGTAGTTCCGTTAGCAGCTGAGCCCGTTCCATTTTATTGTGACAATAACGGGGCTATAGCGCAGGCTAAGGAACCGCGGTCTCATCAATGATCCAAGCATGTTCTTCGACGTTTCCATCTGATTCGTGAGATCATACATCGTGGTGCGATGTGAAGATCGAGAAGGTCGCATCAGAGGACAACATTGCAGATCCGCTGACGAAAGCTATTCCTCAGCAAAAGTTTGAGCGACATGTACATAGTTCAGGTATTAGATGCTTGAGTGACTGGCTATAGGCCAAGTGGGAGATTGTTAGACAATTATGACCCATAGCGTCACTATTTGTAAAAGACATTGTGGTTTTTGTACAAATTAATTATAGCAATGGAAATTGCATTTTATCATTTTGTAATTTGATTACTTAAATATATAAATGATAAAAGTCCCTATGATTAGTTCCAGATTATAAGATATGAGACAGTATCAATCCATAAAGGTTTAATCATTAAATATCCCTAGTCGTAGTATTATCGAGACTGGACATCGATAATGCGGAATAGACTAGTATTGCACTTGTGCGTGTTATGGAAGCGTAACAACATAGTTCTCATATATTTAAGTATTGGATACTTATGCAAGTGTGATAGAAGGTTGTGTTTACCGATGGTACGGAAACAGCTTCGCTCTGGATAGACCCCGCATAATCCCATTGGTAGTAAGACTATGTATCTATGGGAGTCCGCATCAGGGTAGATGTATTTGGTCTTAACCTGAGACTTGCATCGCTAGTATTTGCGACAATCAACACGCTTTGGTTTTGGTCGTCCGAGACTTTAACAGGTTCTGTGTACGCCTCTTCTGGGTTTATTGAGAATCGTAGTGTATTGGGTGTGATGTCAAGAAGGAAGTATCACTTCAGTCATATGGAGATGCTGATCACATATGGATACATAACTGGTACTTAAATGGTTGCAACCATCGGGATAATATGACAAGGTCATGATTATCCGATTAAAGAGACTAGTTGCTTGTAATCTATATATGCTTCGTACGGGGCAGACACTATTCCAGTTCCAGCCTCAGGCCTTGCATTTGATATCCGATACTGGATAGCAAGACGCAATACTATGTATACTACGCCTGATATAGATTATATATTCCATTAAGAATATTTCTAGAGAATTGGGTAGGCACGGTGCTTTGCTAGAAGCCAACCATGTCTCGTATATCGGTAAAAACGTAGTACGAGGTACGTACGTGTTCGGATAGTCCGACGACCGGATTTACTGCCAACATATCCAGGGATCTCATGGGTCGCTTCCCGAAGATTCACCGATGACAAATGATTCGAACTAAATTAATCTGGGATTAATTACGGAGAGATTTTATCTAGGATAAAATACTATTTGAAGAGAGAGAACGATTAATTTGGAATTAATCGATAAAATAATATATTCGATATATTAAACGAAATTAGATTTCGACGCGGAATTAAAATTAGATTTTAATTCGGGCTAACGAATTAAATTAGAATTAATTCGCTAGCGACATGAATAGTAATTTTACTTGGCATTATTATTTAATTAAATTTGATTTAATTACGTCGCAACGAAAAATTTGTTAATTCAGAATTAACGAACCCGAGCCCGGAATGTGTTTGCGAGGCCACTCCGATTTTGAATCAAGTGCGGCCACAAGTCATATCGCTCGTCACATCGCATGTCACTTTAGTGATGGATATCAAGTCACCTTTTGGTGATTGAGAACCAGTCACTATTCATGATGGTGGTGGTTGTGGGCAATTATTGCCATTTTGGCTCCAAAATTGGATTTGCTTTTTGGAAAAGATTTTACCAAAATTTTGGTAACACTTTTGCATTATTGTTTTTGGAAAAACAAAATCAAACAACATAAACTCTCTCTCTCTCTCTCTCCAAACCTCACATTGCCGTGAGTCTTATTGAAGAACAAGGAATTGTTTTTTCTTTTTCTTCACTTGCTAGCACATTCAAGGATCATTCAAGGTGTTAAGGAAACCCACCTTTGAGCTTGGAATCAACACAAAGCTTGGAGCTTGGATTCAACTTTTCAACAAAAGGAGCACCTTGGCCGAATACTTGGAGAATTTTTGTGTTCATCGTCTTCAACATCCGATCTTTGTAAGTATGATTCCACCATACTTCTTTATTGTATTCACATGTTTTTATTCTTAAATATGATCTTGGGAATGCCTTAGAAACCAACAGTAATAAGTCAGTTTGCTAACCTAGAACACGAAGTTATGCAAAAGCCTATGTCGATGGTCAGACGCAAATACCCAAATAACCCAATTAATCATATGTCTATGTTAACCAAGTTACCTGAATTCATTAAGTTCAAGTTCCAAAAGTGGCTACCCCCGCCCGACAGATATATGTCTATCATGTAAGGAAATCAATTAAAGGGTTATTTATCCTCAAGGATGATCGTGGGCTATTGAATCTAAGGCTGAAACCTAAAATCCCTTCGTCAAGTTCATTTTAAGTTTACCAAATCAATCTTATTAATGGCCAATTAACAAGAAGCATTAAGCTTAAGACTCAATAAACAAACCAAAAAATTGCACATAAAAATAAAATCAATTATTAAGTGTGTGGATATTGTGTTTCATCACTTCCCTAAAATAAAAATAAAATGCTGGGGGTTGGGGATCCACCTTCTATTTCTAATTTAGAAATCTCCCTTACTATAATATAGAATTTATCAGTGATATTACCAACCAGCCATATAGGCGGTATCCTCATTAAGTCAGATTTTAATTAAGTCCAACCGACCATAAATGGCGGTAACATTATTTGTCCATAAACCAGCCATATAGGTGGTAATCATCTGTCACATAAAGACCGACCATATAGGCGGTGTCACATTATGTCAAATAAATAAAACCAGCCATTAAGGCGATATAACCTTTTATGTTAAATTATAATTTCCATATTATAATTAAGGGAGATTAATATAAACTAAAATAATAAAAGCTTCACCCTTCCCCCAGCGGAAAATTAACTACAAAACATAAAAGTAAATAAAAGAAAATAAACTACTACTATTACTGAAAATAAAAATGCATAAATTAAATACTGAAAATAAATACAAACAAGATGCAATCCTTAAATTCCTTACAAAAACCTAAGGAAAGCATGAGAATTACAAATGAAATGGCTTGGTATTTATAGGAAAATCTAAAGGCTTCCACCAATTTCTCCAGCAATTGCTCCACCAAACACTCCACTAAACACTCCACAAAATCCTCCACTAAACACTCCACAAAATCCTCCACCAAACACTCCACCAAAAATACCACAAGACACTCCACAAAACACTCCACCAAACATGCAAGCATGTTTTGTGGAAGATTGACAATTATAATTGTCATTTTCCATTTTTTTATTTTTTGATAATGACTTTAGTAATTACACAAAGCACATTGGATTATTCATTAATTTAGGTCTTGAAACCTTCAGAATTCGTAAATATTTAAAATTTCAAAATTGTAGATCTTTGAGTATTCTTTAATCTGCAACTATAATCAGCTCAATCGGATATCGGATGAAAAGGTTATGGCCAAAATACAAAACTTGCGCAAAATTGGAATTCAGGACTGCACTTCGTGACGCGTACAGTAAATTTTTGATTTTGACATTTTTTCCTCCGGATTTCATCGTTTTAGCCCTGAGTTGATTCTATTAAGTCCCAATATTATTTTTATCTACAAAATAAACAAAAATACATCAAAACGTTCATAAAACTCAAGAAACTATACAAAATATTAGGTTAAATGAGTGGAAAATAGTGATATAATTACCACTCATCGCACCCCCAAACCTAACATTTTGCTAGTCCTCGAGCAAAACAATAAAATAAAATAACATAAACATCTTTAAAATAAAATTAAGCTAAGTTACTTTCGTAGGGATCACGGTTGCATTTAGCATATGCAACAAGCCTTTAAACCCCTAGGTGTCCCTAGTGGACGAGTTGTAGTCTCATGAGGGTTTACAACAACAACAATACGAATAACATTTGATAAAAGTAAAAAGATAGTAAAACTAATGCACACAAAGAAAAAGACAAGAGAAAAGAGAATAAAAAAGTTAGTGAATAAACAGGTGAAACTTCTACTCCAAGTTAGTAGTTGTTTTCTTTCTTTCTAAATTACCGAATAAGTAAATTCTCCGATTATTTTTACCATTCTTCATATACACAACCAACAAAATATTAATCAACTCATTTTGCCCACAATAGTCACAAGTACAGTTGAGAAGAGAGTAATATTTTTGTCCTAAAGTTTTATCAGAATTCACACACATTTTTGTAGCAATGAAATATTTTTTTTCTTCTGATTTTTCTTTGATTTTTGATTTTTTTTTTATTTATATACAATATCTTCCATCTATGTAGCGAGCTTTGGGCCAGTGGCTCCCAAACCAGTTGGCTTTAGGGCACTAGGTGTTAAGACACCCCTACGGACTTAATTACTCAGACTTCAGATATATAATATTTTTGTAACATCTTTGATCCATGTAGCGAGCTTTGGGTCAGTGACTCCCCAACCAGTTGGCTTAGGGCACTAGGTGTTAAGACTGTTGGGAAGCGGCCGCGAGTGCGCAGCGGAAAAATAAAATTATGATGCCGCTTTCCTTTTGCCCAAGACCATTTGTTTTGATTATTCTACAAGCCTAGGCATGTTACTATATATTCTAAGCATAAAAATCATAAAACATGCAAAGAACATAAACCTAAACATGCTAACTATCATAAGAACTCTAATTAAAATAAAGAAAGAAAAAAGGACTTACTTGAACCGTAGACTCCTCCAGTCCTCCCTCAAATCTACAAGCTTTTCTCGAACTCAGCAAGCTCTTCCACGTTCCAAAGAGCCACCCAAGTGTGTGGCCTCCAAAGATGCACACACCAAATCCAAAACTCAACGGCAAGACTACGCTTTGAGTGCACGGGTATTTTGCCCTTGGTACTAGCCTAGGCAAATACCTCAAAACTTTTAACTCGAGGTTCCTATAGTCAATTAGACTTAAGGATCCTCAAAATCAATGGCTTACTCTTAAACTTTAGAGTTGCTCACTTATATAAACCCAAGATATGAAAGGTTTGGTGCCAAAATTTGTGAAGAATTCTTTGGGTTTATAAAGTGCTCCAAAGACAACAAAATTAATTAAGAATCCGATGTGGGATAAAAGCCAATTTAATCTTAGCCATTGGATCTTAATTTAGTGGTTTAATGAGATTATAAAACCCTAATAAGAGTTTGGGCCGAATTGGAATTCAAACAAAAAAAGAAAAATAAATAAATAAAATTTTACTATTCACGTGGTACTATTCACGTGAATTTTTTTTTTTTATATTTATTCCAATTCCCAAAGTGCTTCTATCGTCATTCACCAATTCCTAGGCCACTATGGAACCTCATAAATGATATGTTCAATAATTAAATATATTGAACCATTTATGAACAAATCCTACAACAATCATATATGCTGTTAAATAAGTACTGTGCACTGTTAACCATTGATTTCGACTTTGTTGTGTGTGACCTTTTGGGTTCCCCTCAAGTTGGACATGAAATGAATAGTGATAATTTAATCGAACATAAATTATCCTCCGATCAGATGGTCGTTCGATTTCAATGACCAAGGTTGACATCTAGCAACATGCCAAGGCCCCAAAATGAGAAGGAAAGATATATATACCCATTCTGTATGCGATTTATATATGATACGGTCCCTCGCCACACTGTATCCCCACATATTGACCTAGGGTACGGAAAGTGTCTACCCATATGGTAAAAGGTATGATGTTGATAGTGTCATGAATCGTGCTAACCCAAAAATCTCACATGATTCTTCCGTTGTGGCCACAGTCTCAAGTACTGATCACACATATCAACCCGCGAACTGGAATACTACTCTTATAAGAAAATATTATCCGAGAGAGTGGCGATTCTCTGTTGTATCTTTACAAACTTTATGTGTTTCAACAAATGACCCAATCATACCCTTATGACCAGATCTTTTGAACCGGGGAAAGAGAATGTCAAAGTTATTTGATCCACACATAAAATTGTAAAGACCTCAAGTCTAAGGACTAGTCATATAATCGATACATGAAAGTTCTCACAGACACATGGGATAAAACTCCATATGGAAACTTTCAGCGGTCAGTTCGATGGACACGAGCAACTCATGCATCTATGTGATACACCAAGAGACGGATCTCCGCTAGTAGCCTATGAGATCGGCTACCACCCCACTTAAGGGCGGATCATATCATCATGCTAGTCTCTCCGCTTTGTGAACGACCCAGATTATTCACAAAAATATGACTAGGAACATTTAAGAGTAATGATTCTCATAAGGCGTGGAAGCCATC